>GL380040.1:66873-114979 GCA_000143925.2 Caenorhabditis brenneri
AACTTTCCAGCACATTGATTCAATCGTCATAAGATCTCATATCTCAAAAGAGGAGATTTTTCGTGAATGATCTCATTTTTCATATCTCAATTTGATCTTTGTGAAGCTCAGTGCTACCAAAAAAAGAAGATAAATTCCGCATGTCCCCGGGGTATGAGTAGGTTGACCACCGTCGACCTCGATAGATAACGCTTTTTTATTTTCGATACGCGTTTTCGCCCCCCGATAAGTTCAGTAATCCACGCTTGAGGTAAAGTCATTGAATAAAAAACGATGTGGATGATAATTATAGCATTGTATTCCTCAGAGAGAAGGAAATCAAAAATGGGAATTGGGATATTCATGATAGTACATCCTGAAGTTTTGAGCATTAATTACTGTCGAATTTACCATTGATTTCTCTTCCCAAAACCTATTAATGTTAGTATCTCAACTATCATAGACCCCGCCCTGAGAAAATCGTTGCGAAATCAAATTCAAAGTATCGTGTTTGACGCGTCAAATGAAAAGTTCACTGTCAGATCTGATGGGTTTTTCTAAAGTTCCCAAACTAATGGAAATAGATGTGCTATAATCAATTCGAAAAGACCAAACCAAATTGAAACTCAAAATTCAAAAGATCACGTTACTTGAAAATTTTCGACTCCTCCCATTTTTGTAATTTCATCTCCCACTTCAAAAACTACACAGAAAACAAATAAAAACGCAACATCCTGATAAAGACGCGAACATTTAAACCAAAACTAAAGAAACCAAATAATAACAGACACAAGTCATTTCTGTTCGAGATAAACGTGTCTTCATGGCTCTCTTTTCTTTCCTTTTCATTTGTTGGTCTAATACATATGATCGGGCGTGTTATCGAAATGAGCAGCTGTTTGATGATGCTCGATGCAACAGATGAATTCTTCCCCCCGAAACACTCATTGTTTTCGGTTTATTGGAATGTGTAGAGGACCACTTGTTCGAGTGTTGACAGCACTGAGAATGACAAGCAAGCAGAATAATATAAATGTGAAATGAAATTCCCTGCATTTCATTAAAAAAATAAAGCTTTCCTATGACTTCTCATATTTCCAGAAAAAATTTCCAGCTTCAATTTTGAAATTGAAAAATATGTTCCATTTCTACTGTTACATACAACAAAATAGATTGAGAGAAGTGTTGAAAAAAAGCGAGGAAATAGCTGAATGCGAAACAGTCTAAAACCGGGAGTGAAAAATATTTTCTCCGATTTTCACGATTTTAGATTTTTTAAGAAAACTGGAATCCCATTCAACGTGACTGCTGTTATGAATCATTTCTAGAAAAAAATTGCGTGAAAACTGTAATAAGAGGGAGCATTAAAAAGATGAAAAATTTAGATAACTTTTGAGAAGATCACAAAAGGTGTTTGCCAGTGCATGGTCAAAAAAAAGGTTTGAAGTAGGTCATATCAAGCAAAAAATATTTTTCAACTGCTCTATTCCGTTTGAGCTGATAAAAGAGTCTATACAAACACTGTGTTGGTTACATTCCGATACCATCTAATAGTTCTTATCAATTCATTCCTATCTTATTTGTGTCAATTGAATGATAAATTATCATCTAGTTCCTATCTATATATAAGTTGATCTATGCTTCAAGAAAAAGACTTTGATTTTCTATCTGTGAAAAAAGCTGTTCAATTAGATTGTTTGTAAAGCTATGCTTCAACTATCCTTTGTTTCATAAATTATCTGAATTGTCCAATTGAAACATAAATAACCAAAGTGGATTATGAAAACTGAATGAAGCATTGTTGTTTTCTTTGTAGTTCTTCCAAAATCAATGTCTGATTTGAAACACATATAATTATTTGACAACGTCTTATTAAAAAGGCTAATACTTGCGTAACAATGATAGTTTTGATTAACAAAACAATTGAGCTACATTTCTCGAATACCAGCATGATGACAATACATAATAACATTCCAGTTATACAAACATGTTACGTCTTCTTTTGTTATTCTATCTATTGATGTCCCTGATGGGTCGCACATTCGAAGACAACGGGAACCAACCTGCAATAACAACAGCCTTCAATTAGTTTTAATAAGAACCGAAAAGCCGCTTTCTTCTTGTGTCTGATGCGATCGATTATGTATTTCAAGAGAATATCATCTTCAAAATTATTGTTGTGAGGGAAATAACTTTTGACCGCATAACTATCGAAATTCCATGTGAAGAGAAGAACTCCGTTTTTTTTCATTTGATTGTTCTTATTGCAGTTTACTTCTTCCGGGTTACTTCAGGAATAAAAATCTCATTGGAATAGTGCGTGATTAGAAGTGAAAGTCACAAATGCCTCAAAGATTGAACAAAATAGGTCTCTCCATTTTGGATTTTACGCTAGCAGTCTAATTTTTATTGCAACATAAACAGGAAAACGCTACAAACGGTTTCTTGAGGTAAATGTAGTTTTTTTCCAAAATTTTCGCGCAGTTCAATGTTGTACTAGAATATCACTACCAGAGTTTGATTCCCTCAATCAAATTTATTCAAAACTTACTTGAAGTTGTGGAGCGTTTAGGTCCAAATCCAGACAACATTTTCTATTATCTCTGTTTTGACTGGCACAGTATAAAATGGAAGAAAGATGTTTGATTCGGCATTGGCTTTCTTTGCGCATGTTAGTTAGCTGTAAGTTTGTGTTGATATTTTTGATTTTTAAAAAATACTGAATTTTTTCAGAAGGTCTCGTAAGAATGAGTAAGAAACTACTAACTTGTATTCCTAACGAAACAATGCTTTTTGGACTGCTTTGACAAAAGTGTTTTCACAAGTACCTTTCGGAACTACTTCATATGAGAAAAAACTTGATTCAAAAGTTTCAATAGTTTTACAATTCGATCCTCGGTCATTTTTCTCACCATATTTCTCGTAACAGATTGATCAGTTTCATACTGACACATGTGATGGCATTCTTCTGGTACATATAACTGACAACATGCCATAAACAATTTATTTGCTATTCCTTTTGAAGTACATGGCTGGTAATTAACTTCAGCCGTTCCGCACTTTCCCTGAAAAGATTTAGAGCGTTTTTTGGTTGCAAAATACGACTTTCCCTACCAATGACTTTCTGGGAGAAGACCTTCTATCATTTCCAACTTTCCTAGAAAAGACTGCAATTTTTCGATCCGGGCAGTTGGTCATAATAGCTTTATAGCATTGACGAGGCAGACGACACCCTGGGGTTATAGGAGTAGTGCAGCAAGAGCCTGAATAATTGGGTATGAAAATAAAAGAACGTATGACTGTTTTTGTTATTCGGATATTAAGGAAAAATTTTGGAAAGCTTTGAAACTTTGAGAATGAAAAAAAAATATCTCAAGAAAATATATATTGCCAAAGAACTGGTCGATTGGAATATCAACAGTTTATCTTTCCTGAATTTGCGCTCACAAGCGCTTCAGACTTTTAAAATGATAAAGACTTAAAAATGATGTTTGAAAGCTTTCAAAACCAGTAACACTAGTTTTAAAAAAGCAGAAAATTTGAAATGAGTAGTAAACTCAAGGAAAGACGCTATCGAACATTTTGACTTGGCTGTAAAAAAAAGGTGGATGCTCATTTTTTATGATTCATTATACTTTATATAAAAATGAAACTTGTGTTCTATTTTTTAACGTGAAGGTTTCATTTCAAAAAGACTATGAAGAAACATTTAAAACTTTTTTCTACGAGAAAGATGGGATCAGAGCGGAAATTGTATCGGCTTTCCGAGGAAACCACTCCGGGGACTCATTACTCAAGAGATAGTATCAATCAGTTTAGCGGAGCTAATGAGAAGTATCAGTTTTTAGACTTCATTGGATATCATCTTTTGAAGAAGATTATTATCCCAACAGAAGGAAACCTTGCAAATCTTACCTTTTTTCACAGTAGGACAGTGCGATTCATTTGCAGCAATCATCATTACTGATGAGAAAAACAAAAATAATATAGTGATCATCTTTATTTTTTGTTGTCTGAAAAAAAATTATTTATATGAAATCTTGTCATAAAAGTTTGAAGAAAAAATGCAAATATATGGGAAAGTCCTACAAATGAGTTTAAACGTGGCCGGACAGGAAAGCTTCGGGGTGCCGAAATTAGTGCAAATGTACAAATTGCCGTAAGATTTGGTATAAGCACAAATTTGCCAGTTTACCATATTTTGGAATAAGAAAATAATGATAGCCATCTGTGAGGTTTTGGTGCCGCGTGTATTAACCACTGCACCACACTGGCGAAAACAAGAAAAACCTTTTTCTACCCTTATAAACGCGGTTTTTGTGTATTTTTGAACAGGGGTTCTTTGACTACTCTTCGAGTGAAAAATTGAGTTTAGTGTTCTTCATTCTTCAATTCTATCAGATTTTTTTTTCTGTCTGGCTACCTTTAAGTTATCCCAATTGACTTTTATATCAGTATTTTTTTAAAATCAGTTTTCCTGAAATCAGAAAACTAAAAAAATGTTTGTACTATTTTTCGGTCATACTGAGGAATTCGATTGAATAAAAAATCTGTAGCAAATACTAACAAGCATACAAAAAAGAACAAACCTAACCAAACGGTGAATCACAAAGAAAGGAGTTTTGTCCGTGAAGAAAAAGGATGTTTTCCGATTAAGTAAGACGGAACGAAATTAGGGCAGATGTCGACCAGAAGGCCGCATCCAAAGATTGATGATGTCTCTCGGTAAACCCTCAACGAGAAACGTTTTGTTTTGTATATCTTCCCATACATTCGTATTTTCACCTTTCTACATTATGGACGGAAACAGGAGACATTTTGATGAACATAATTATTTGCAAAATCAAACAAATACTTAAAGAGAGTGAGAATTCTCATTCGTTGGGGAATTTTTAGAGGAAGAGAAGGGCGCAGTCAAGTATAGACAAGTAAAGACAGTGCCCTTTTCCGGCCGCATAGCGCAGTTGGTAGCAATTTTGATGATCCGTCAGTCCGTTCCCGGGTTCAAACCCACAAGGTGTACTTATATTTTTTTATTTTTTGAGTTCCCCCTCCTTTAAGGTCAAAAACTAACCTTGCGGAACCTAATCATGATTAGACTTAGTTTAAAGCCCCGCTCATTATGTTTCTTAGATCATGCTATCCATCCCATCAAACAGCACTGGTGAGAAGAGATTCAAGCACAAGAATCTTCCGTTTTCATAAAACTCAGTTGGCATTGAACAACGATAAGATGATAACTTCGATAAGAATAATTCAATTAGGATTTTTAGACAATTGCATTGATCAAATTATAGATGAATGCAACTATATCCAACTACAGTTGAACCAAAACTATGAGCACAATGAAATTTTGATATTCTTCATTACTTCAATCTAGCTTGTCATCTGGACAATCGTCTTTGAACTTTGCCTTCATCAAAACATGAGTTGATTATTGCACTTGCGCGTCCGAAATGCAAAGTATCCCTTTAATCCGACAAAACCATATTGCAGGAAAAGTCTTCAGGCTGGGCCGCATGAATTTTCAGTCCAATGAATTTGAAACTCGTGGGATTCCAATCCACCACGCCTAAGACGAATTCATAGCCAAATGGAAGAACGTCTACCAAAAACAAACTTTTATTCAGAACGTTTAACAAAATACGAATTCGTGTGAAATTGTAACAAATTAAATCAATTTAAGCTGATGATTGAACACTTGGAGTAGGTGTGGGTGTTGCCGATGTTTTTTCTTCCTTCGGCTCAACAGCGTGGATAGCGTGCTTAGCTTTGACTCCGGAGCTTGTTTTTTTCTGACAGCTTTCGTGATCCTCGTAACGCAGAACATCGTAGAGTGGTCGGTTATGAATCAGAGATGCGTTGTTCAGGACAGTTTTGAGGACGCCGCTGAAATCAAATTTATTGAAATTGTGTTGTGTGCATGCATCTGGTCGCACGCCACTATATCCATAATTTCTTTTTTTGGCTTGGTTTTCCTAACACCGGCCGAAAAAATTAAGACCGGCCGAAATATCACCGGCCGAAAATAACACCGGCCGGTGAAATTTTTAATACCCCCGAAAATTATCACCGGCCGAAATAAGACCGGCCGAAATTAAAGCCGGCCGAAGAAAGAAGACCTTTATCACCGGCCGAGCTCGAAAATATGATCGGCCCAACTCAGTGAAAAGATCGGCCAAGAATTGTGGACTTTTTTTGAATGTTTTGAATTTTTGCTCCAAATGGGCCGTTCGTTTTTTAAGCCTGTTCTAATAGTGGTGTTTTACGCTTCGATGGATGAATTACTTGGCCCACTATCAAAACAGGCTTAGGAAATACAAAGAAAAAGCTTTCATAGCAGAAAATCAAGTTATTAATTCTGGAAATTTGGGTTTCCCGGATACTTATTTTCAATTCTTGGTTGGTCCTTTTATAGATTTGGGCCGGCCTTATTTTGGTGTGCGGCCGGTGATCAGGTCTTTGTCTCTTCGGCCGGTGTTATTTTCGGCCGGTGATATTTCGGCCGGTGATAATTTTTCTGGGTTTCGAAAATTTCTTCGGCCGGTCTTATTTTCGGCCGGTCTTATTTCGGCCGGTCTTAATTTTCTTGGCCGGTCTTAGGAAAACCAAGCCCTTTTTTTTTATAGAATCAAGTCCCAAACCAGATCTTTAACAAAAAATAAACACTAATGAACTGTGTTGTATTTGAAAAAAACACTTGAGAGTACCAGCTCACAAACGTTTCAAAAAATTAACAAAACCTAAGTGAATTGGAGTTTTTGGGAGAGGACCAGTCAACTCATTTACCTGTACTCAGAAGATAAAGCCGGGAAACTCGCTAAATAGTATCTTGCTCATGCACTTATTCACAAGGGACGTTTAAGTTTAAAATATTGGTTTGGAGGAAAATTCGGATTGCAAAATTAGAAATAGAATAACGTCTAACACTCACCCTATGCGAAGGTTAGCGTCGTCATCGCTACTGTTTCTGGTCCAAACTGAAATCTTGGAACCTTTTCCACGAACATTGCACACAATCCCGCAGACACTTTCGATATCATCACCAAACTGTTCTCCAATCATTGCCATCAGAATTTCTGTCCAAATAGTGTCCATGATTTCTGGAGTTCTTCCTTTATCAATTGTAATGAGCCATCTTCCTCCGTTTTGATTCTCTGGCACCTGCAATTATTCAATTTAGTAATATTTCGTATCTTCAAATCACATGAAATCGTATTACAGTTTTGGAAAAAAAGTACTGTGAATTATTATTCCCACGTAATAACGGTATTAAATACAGTTTGCATCATTCATTCTGTGAAGAAAAATAAATCATCAACCGGAAAATACACTGCAGATCACTTTCTAACATCTTCCCAGGTGACTAAATACGAGGTTATTTGAAATTATTAGAGTGCCAGAGGACATATTCCTTAAACACTAAAAAAAGTTGGTGAGATTTTCACACCATCGTATAGAGCTCAATTTAATTTTTGTCAGGACTTTAATTCCCACAACAAAACTAGGCATACACAACCGCATTTTTTATAGAAACCATACACACCACACGGACTGAGCCCGGCTCTCAGTTTTATCATTTATATCTATTTGATTTTATCTAATAAACCATTTTCATCGTAACCTCAGTTCTCATGACATAATCTAACACCAACGATCTCCCATTCCTCTCTGGGAACCACGTCGCTAAAGTTATGCTTACAGAATGTCAGGTATATAACGAGGCCGGGATGTACCATTAGACATCAGTAGGGACCTAGCCCGGCCTTCACTTCCATCTATTTTCTCTCTATTAGACTTCCACTTGATAAAACATCTTTTATTGTTTCCATACTGCAGAAATGTAGTGGAAAATATTAATAAAACAACTGCTTCTTTTTTCCAAAAAAATCGTAAATATGTTTTCTAATGAGCAGGAATCGCCACAAAGATTAGGCAGCCAGTTATACCAACTGCAACGGTTCTAATGCAAAATGTTGCATATTATTCAAAACACTCAATGCTTATGGATTATGATTCGCACTGATATTGCGAAACCAGTTTTCTGGCATGACTAAAATTCTGTCATACTTTTTGATTAGCGAAAAAACTGCAAAACGTATAGAACGAAAGTGGGATTTGATTGTTGTCTAGCAAGTTGAATACAATTTTCAAAATCTTTTCAAAATCAAGAATTCACCTCCCACATTGGCTCGATGCCATCACGGAAAACGTTGTAATCGGATGGTGGGTTGAGTCCACTTGGTGGTTTGATGGCATCATGAAGAGCCCAGAATTGTTGAACAGTATTGAAGGTATTTACGTTCTTCAGTCGCTCTTCCCATGATTTGTTACGATCATCACTGAGATACCTGAAAAATTTCAGAATTTTTCATTATTCCAAGGCTTCTAGATCAGAACTGCTGCCTTTGCCGCCGGTTCTAATCAAACGAAAAAAAAAACCGAATCGAATTTTTCCTCTCGGACAAGCACAACGATTCCCCGCGGCATCAATCTTCAAAAAATTTAAAAGAAATGACTCACCACCAAGACCAATTTCTTTTCAATTTGAAAGCGTCTGAGACGTTTAATCCAACTTCGGAAGAATCTGAGTGGTTTAATCCAACTACAGACATCTGGAAAAAATGAACAAGTAAATCAAAAAATTGATTAAATAAATTAAAAAAGATTTATCTATGAGTTTAGAAAAATAACGAATTGAAAAGTCGATGTCGTGTACAAAAACGTGTAATCCTAAAATTTTTCGTGCAAACACCCTCACGTCGGAATGCAGACTAGATGTTATATGAATATGTACACCCGACTCTAGAGTGGGTAAAAACGAGAGAACAGAAAAAGAGGCAATCACAGTCAACATTGAACAGACGCACAACTAGACGCTATTCAACGTGCCGCAGACAGAAAAGAGATACGAAATAGAGGTGGAAAAGAAAGAAAGATCAAATGGACGCAATAATAGTATACAAAAAAAGGAGACGATGAAAAGTGAAAAGGGACTAAGTAAAGTGGGCGAAAAGAAAACGAGAAAGAATAGGCGAGAAGAAAAACGAATAAAAGGAGGGGAATGAATGAGGGATGACTGTTGGTTTCCTATTTAGCCTGTACGAACAGGTCGTATTACGAAAGTGAGGAAGAATGTAGATATGAGTTGATGTCTATCCTTAAATTCAATCGCTTTCTCAAAACTCTGAAAATGATGAGTTCTCAAAAATAATGAAAGACATTGAGTATTTTTTTTGAAATTCTTCTGAATAACAGTAACCATCATTTTATTTCTCTTTCATACACCATTTTATGTTGATTGTCTATTGAACATAGTCAACAGCTATTTCGTCAAAATATGACGTGAATTTAAAAAATTTCGAACGCTTCTTCGTGGTGGCCAACAACCAAATTGATTACTTTTAGTGCGCGGAAATTTTGATAATATCTTTTTCTCAGAACACTTGACTATTTGAAAGAATACAGACTTTTGAATTTGAAAAGCTTCTTCAGTTTTCGAAACCATTAAAAAGTTATCATTTCCTGGAATTCTTTCAATTTTAGATATCAGTTTAGGGTTTTCTTCCCAGAGGAAGAAACATCATTTTCCATTGAAAACAAAGTGCGATCAGAAAGTGTTCTTTTCACCTAAGACTGTGTTTTACGACCTTACAATGTCCATTCTCAATGGTTATTGCTATTGTTTTGTTTGCACATAACCCGACACACACACAGACACATGCATCATTCTTCCCGGGTCATATTCACCAATACGCTTTGTTATCGGCCGTGGAAGGTCGGTTGTCTCCACTTGTCCTGCTTACAATACTGTCTCGTTAATAAAGATTATCAATCAAATAATCTTGATAATAAGTAAGATGACGCGATAAATAATTTTTCTTGGGATAAGATAGTCTAGTTTTTCAAATAAATCCATAATCATAATTTTCTAAGCTAATCACTACAACATTTCAACATTGTCTAGATAGATGATGGAGTTTGTGAAGGAACTCAGAGCGTTCATGTACTTTGAGCCTAGTAATGATGTTATTCAGATAGCTCCGAAGTATCCACCTCTTTTCTTCTAGAGAATAAACAAAATCGGCGTACAAAATAGTCCTTTTTTCGATTTATCGTATGTAAAAGCTGATGAACTACTTTTTCAAATGAAAATTTCAATTTTTTCTACTTCGTCGGAGGGAGCATTACAAAACAAACCACTTTTTCTTGAAGATAGCTTTTTGACCGTGAAAAAAGTAAAAGGGAAAGAATCTCGAAAAGCGTGGAACATTCAAAAGATTGGTGTGTTGTATATGTGGGTAGCGTAGAATTTTGAAGAGAGGCGGATTTAAAACGGGTTATGACACAATTTTGATGAGCTATTTCAAATGAGTACAGCACGGCAGGGACCTGGCGGAAAAAAATACTTTGCAGGTTTCATTTCAAGGTCCTATGAGGTTATGAATTAACAGTTTCTTGGCAACTTTCATTATGAAAATTTACAATTGAAGAACAAAAATTAATAAGCACTAATCGAGGAAAAACTGATTTGGAAATCAAACGCAGAATAAAACGTCGGTAGACAACTGGGCAAGATTTGTGATGAAAAGAACATCATTTTGCTCATCGTTAAGAATATTCGATCTAGGAACAAATTTATATAGCAAGAATTATAAGAATGCATACAAAAAAGTGAAAGACAAGATTATAATTAAAGCCATCTAAAATTTTCAATTGAGGTTGTATAAGAAAAAAAGGACTAGGAGAAACAATGCATCAAACAGGGATTTACTTTATTTAAGGGTACATGTGAAATTATTCCAATATGAAACATGGTTATTATTGAGATAAAAGCGTTGTGTGACATTGTTCTTTCGGGCAATTGAGAAAACTAATGTCAACTAGAAGCAGATAATCGAAATTTACAATCAATGAGGATCAAGGATAGAGAACAACCAGTGATCATGTAAAGCGGAAAAAAGAAGCATGGTTTCATTGAGATGAGGTCTTGGACAGAAACAGGGGCTTTTTTTTTTTTTTTTTTTTTTTGAAAGCATTCACGACGTACACAGAAGTGCCAATTTATTGTTGACTGATAATTCTTAACGGTTTCATTTGAACAGATTTTCATACAAATATAATACTTGACTCTTAAACTTCAAAAATATTTTGTAAATTACTTGTGCCTCATTTCAAATGAAAAAAAAATTTATGTGTAGTGAGAAGCTTGTTCTTCTTA
This sequence comes from Caenorhabditis brenneri, assembly GCA_000143925.2. Lineage (NCBI taxonomy): Eukaryota > Metazoa > Nematoda > Chromadorea > Rhabditida > Rhabditidae > Caenorhabditis > Caenorhabditis brenneri. The sequence continues at coordinate 78,074 of GL380040.1, forward strand.
TCGTAAACAGCTAAGCAATTTTTGACCACAAAATCAAACATTTTTTGATCGAAGTTATGTTCAAGATGACTTTTTCATGCGCCGACCCTGTGAAAATGCTGGAAATCGCGCACAGACTAAGTGATGCTTGCTCAAGTTATACGCCTTGCCTAACATTCAATAAGGAAATGTTTTTTTTTTGTTCTCAAACATTTGTTCTTCTCCTAATAGTTTTTCTCAGGTAGGTTTAGATGAAAAAATGGTGGTGATTGTACAACATGAAAACATTAAGATTTCAAGTTCAAACCAAGTTTCTTAAGAACATTAAAAAAAAAACTACAGTACTGAAATAGAACTGATATGGCATCTCTATTCATCTCATTTTTTTCAAAAGTTGTTCTTCACAGATTTTCTAAAAGCTCATGAAAAATGATGTAAATGTTTATTTTCATGCTAGGAAAATCCCTACTTTGTCAGTTTTTTGATTAACTATCTCAGTGGTCAACTAGTCAATTTCCTAAGGTTCTCTAATCTAGTTATTCATCCAATAATTCGAATTGCTTCCTTACAGTCTTATAAGCTGACTCATGCTTCCTTCCACAGCATGGTTGTGCAAATACCTGGATCCAAATCCTACAGACCCATTGTATTGTTCTACGTACTTGCACGCGGATTTCCAGCTAATTTTCAGTGTCTTGCACTAAAAAAGACTTCCGTCCAGTGTTTCGAATGCGGCCCCTTTCTTAAATGAAAAATATAATTTTTTCATGAGAAAAGAAGCAAAAGCATCTTAAAAACATCTTCCAAGTTAGCGTCGGAAGTACTGTTCCTATGAAAACTTATTCCAAAAACCTAATTTGAAAATTAAAAGCTGCCCATAACTGGCAGCTTCACGTGTAACGTGTTTCATGCTTGAAAAAGTTTTTGATGGAACAAGTATTCCCAACATTTCTGATTCTGCCCAGTGCCTCAAACTGCATTGAAACGAGAAAACCGGTCATTTCGTTTTGAGCAAGAACCATTTTGTACTTCCGTGATAGCTAGTAACTTCTCACGCAAAAACCTTGTGCTCAAGCTTGTCTTGCATCCCATTCAGTAACCTTTTGCATTTCGCACGCCGATTTTTGAACCAAATCTGAAAACTTAACTGGTTCTTTTGAAACTAATGGAGAATTTTCACCTTGACATTGTGTTGACTGATATGTGGATAGTTTTCCCTATACGCACAATTGTTCAAGCATTGTGTATATTGGTCGATTTGCATCCAAGTTGGGTGCGGATTCTCTTCAAACCATTTTTCAAGAACAGGTAGTTCGGTAAGTGGGTCAAACATGAGGCGGGAACGAGCGGCTGAAAACACTGAAACAAAAGATTGTGAAACTCAATAATTTCCATTGGTTATTAGTTTTTGTCTTGAAACACGAATCAAAAAAAACTAAGCTCATCACTTAGTCACTAGTTACTACGTCCTTTTTTTCTCTATGAAGTTTTTGAGTTTCTATTACCTGATGAATTTACGTTCGGCATAGAATTGCTCGAAGAAGAATGTGTACTAAACGTTCCAAGGTCCAAACCGCTAATAAGCCTTGGAGAAGTGGATGATAAAGACTCCCTCATTGAAGTTGACATATCCGGAGATGAAGCAGTTGAGTCCTAAAAATCGTAATTATAGTTTGTACGCAACAATATTTTCTACCTCCTTTTGTTTTTTGAAAAATTTATCTAGAGTTTCCCATAATACATAAAAACGGTTTCAATTGCCAAGTAGTGCATTGATAAGAAAAATTCAAGAAAAGTTGTTAATTTGGCGATTGCAATGCATTGCGAAAAAGAAAATTCCTAACGCGAAGAAAACTTGGAAGGTCTATCTCATTTCCTTTAGGCGTGACACAAATACACTCCGAAACGTTTTTAGAAAAAAAAACAATTCCGAAAAAAAGAAGAGAATCAGCATCAGCACGTGTACCTTTGGAAAGCGCAACCCTTTTAGTAATTGGTGAAACTATTCTTCCAAAATCGGTTCCTATATATTTTCGTGCTGTCAGAAGATTGCCTCTTAAGTCAGATTCTCTTCGAGAAGCGCTTGTCGTGAAAAAGTTTATCAATTAATACCATTAACCCCGTTAACTTTTGACTACTGAGTTGGTAATGATCCCTTATTTGGAATAACTCAAATTTCTAGAAGGAACTTACCATCTCTGGTTCTGGCTTTATGTTCATAGCAAAAACAGACTCTTGCATTGTTTCATCGGAGTTGCTGTGAATTTCATCATCAGCTGGTGAAGGCGAATCAGAACCTCCCAAAATTCTATTCTCGTCAATTTTATCCGCCATCAAAGAAAAATCGAATTTTGGTCGCTGGTCTCCGCCGAAGAGACTTTGTATCAAATTCAGTTGAAGTCCCGGCAAAAATTGAGGCGCTGTTGCGGGTACAACGGGTACTTGGACTGGATCGCTCGGAGCAGCACTGCGATTTCCAGCACGTTTTTGGTAAAACCAATTGCAAATCTGAATATACATACAGGTGAGACACACATCGAATGAAAGTAATTGAACCTGTTGATAACTAATTTTAGAGTTGTTTCTACGGAACGGACTCTGGTTTAGCTGACTGAGATAATTGTTTAGCTTTTGTTTAGACGGATTGGCATCGGATTTGAACCATTTTTCAAGTCGTGGGATTTCATAGATTGTGTTGAACCGTTGGGTTTGAGTTGGGCTGAAAATTTAAATTTCGAAAAAGTCATTTTCTGAAAAATCTTCGATTTTTATATGCTTTCTCAATGCGGATACTCTCAATTTTCATATCTGCTAGACCATTAATAGAGGTACACCCCGAACTGCATGTTTAAGGTTTTAAATTTCAACTGTTTGTGAGTATTTCAAAATTTAGTAAACCACAGATATGCATACCATCACATTTTGAATGTCTGGTCGGTTAAAAGCCTTCAGATAGCTCCAAAAGCAACTAAGATATTCTGTTCCGAACATATACTGTATGTTTTTATTATAGGTCTTACACGACTTTTTTTAAACTAAATTCTTTGAATAAAATAAAAGAACCAGAAAAGAAGAATTTGAACATTGTGATTTTTCCTCAGAAACAATAGCTTCTCTTTTGTTCTTTGTACATCCTTCAACATTTTCTCATTGTGGGTCATACAGATAGAATGCCTAACATATTGTTTTGAAATAGGAGAAGACGTGAAGAACCCAAAACAATGTTGTGAAACTAGTCATCTTCTCCAACATTACTAGCCCTCATATAAATAGGGGGATGACAAAGGTATTATTGCAGCCAATCAGAAGAAAGAGGGACTCGGATGTTTTCTGATGATCGATAATAATTCATGTTTGTTTTGAGACAACATTTAGAAGCGTGGTATGATTTATCTTTTCTTTCATTTATTGGAGAACTGTTCCTTACAAATACCGATTAGAATTGCTTGTGGAAAGGATTTCAGGCCATTAAAAACCTGTTCACAACATGATACAAAAATTTTTGTGATACATTGTTGGGTTTACAAAAATAACTCTTTGAAATAAACCCTTACTAAAAAACCTGAATCAGAACAAAAACATTGAAAATGTTACAGACAGTTTGTTTTTCACAAGTAGTTTTGTTCTTTTTCTTATTGAAAACAGCCACTCCTCTCTCAAAAATCTACACTCGAAAACAGTTTCTTATTTCAGATGACTGGGACAAGTTAATCGTTGCCTTTCCGCAATTCTCATTCCCATCCCTCATCATTCTTCTTTTGAAACGTACCTCTGTTTCCCCCTTTCTTAATCCTAGGCAATCATTTCTATGGTAGGGGTGACACTAATAGGATCAATTTGACTATGGGTTTCCGAAAATGATACAATCTGTTCATTGTTAATCCCGCTATTGCATATTTTGCCGCATCTATTAGCTCCTTTCACACAATACAGAAGCCGAAGTGAGATTAATCGGAAGTTAGCGAGAGCAGTTTGAAATTTAGTTTCTAGCGAAGATCGGAAGAGACTGGAAATTGAAAATCCAGTATGAGTTTTCCCTTAGTTAATTATTTAGCGAGTTACAAACATTGCGCTGTTTTCTCCTCTACTAAATTGTTTACTTGATATCTGATATCCGTACCTGATATTGGACTTCTGCACGTAATGTGCGATCCCAATCTCCAAATTTATAAACAAAAGTTTTTAGAGTCCCTTGTCTCAATGTATACACAATCCCTAAGCTTTAAAATTCTTCTACCACCAATCCATCGAGACGATTCTCTACAAACAAGCAGCTGGGAAGGAAAAAGGAAAAGGGGGATGCGGTAGAGGGGGGGCTTAACTCGAGCACCAAATAGCGGCTTAACTGGCGCAACTCCCCGTGTCACCGTTTTTCTTCCAAACTCTCATTCTCTCACATCTAGCAGAAGAAGATTACGGTGGCTCGTGAGCTGAGTGGCTAAAAGACAAAGGCGGTGCTGTGTCTTACCTTCTATGATCTTCGCCAATATCAAGGGTGTCAAGCCATTCATTGACCATGTTTAATTGTTCAGTGTTTAAAATAGTCTCATCTCCAGCAATGATTGTGTTGATAACATCCTGAAAGAACAAAATTGCAATAAGCTTTGGAAATCAAAACCCTTACTTTAATTTGTTGATTTTCAATGTTTGTCAGAACATTATAATTTTTGTTAACAGCTGCTTTTAAGAGTTTGTTTTTGACTTCATTTATACATTGAACAGCGTTTGAGTCCGTTGGTCTGAAAAAAAAATTAATGTTGGAACTGAAAGAGAAAAATAATTGTAGCTATCAAAAACCCACGAGAAGCTAGGATGATGAACGTGGTCATTTGCTTTTTACTGAATGAAATCAATAAGAACATGAATTCATGATTTTCTAATATTCACTGAAGTTTGACAAAAAAAAGAAACATGTTATAACACTAACAAAGATGGATTATGTGAATAATTGACTACGTCGAAGATCGTTCACACGATTATGATGAAAAATCGAGGTAGAGAAAAAAGTTTTTGTTCGATACTTCTACTCGCTTTCATGCTTTTATTTGTTTATTTGATAAAATACAGACTGTAAAATTTTTCAAATTTGGTTTTTTTCTTCTGAAATAATTGGCTTATTTTCACAAGTTTAGGGCAAATGCTCAGTCACCCAATGTCCCCTTTTCTATTTTTCGTTTGCTATACATTGGGACTGAATGGATTGTAGGACATTGTGTTTACCTTTATTTGCCATTTTCTTTGAGTATGTCTAAAGAATGTATGTAAGGCGCGAATTCTTTCACATCTACAGTGTGCACACAAACATAAACACACGAGCCTTTTTGGATTTCTATAGCCAGCCGTCTGGTTTTAAATGACAGGAGATTGAGAATGATTGAAGAGCAAAAGGATAACCAAGAAAATGGGGGGGGGGGGAACAACTCACGGTTTTGATAGTATTTTGAGAACAACGTGAGAGGATATGTCTTTGAACAAATTTTCAACTGTTTCATCCAAGTTTTCAGTAATTTGATCAAATGGTAGAGGCTTCCAATTGTTAACCTGGATCAGTCCTGCAATAAATGAGTTTTCAGAAAAATAGTTTTTTTTTCTTTGAAATTATACACCGTATGTACTTAATAAAAAAGGATCCTCAATGCTGCCTGTTTGGAGCATTATATCTTGGTTTACAGATGAGATGGTGTTACTTCAGGAACAATAAAATTGTTCCTAAAGTACACAAGCTGATTTTTATCGCATCAATTAAAAACCAAGATATGAGGCTCCAAACAGGTGGCACCAACTTTATTAGAGTATTCACTTCATCTCATATTTTGAATAATTTTTCCTATCCTTTTTCTCTGATTGCATAATCTTTTAGAAAGTAGAAAATACCAAGGCAAAGCCGCCGAGAAAAAGAACAGGTTTGCCAATCATCCTTCAGTTTCACTTTCGTAGAAGAAAACGAAGACGCATGAAAGTGAGAAAATGTCATGGAAAATAGTACAAGAAGCGAAGAGTAACAGAACAGTTCATCGGGCTTCTAAGCCAAAAAGTGTGTGATCTCGATCGGAAATCTTCATCCTTATATTTACAGCATTGCGCAACACATAAATGAAAGTAAAAGTTTATAACACAAAAAATTGAATCTTCAGCTGTGTTTGGTTGATTTACCAGAACCAAGGTTTCAAACCAAAAGGCTTAAAAACTTTATGTTCAAATTTGTGAATACAAAATTAGGATTCGGGTTTTAATGATAAAAATGTTTTGTGATGGGAATAAATGACCAAAACTAGAACAATTCACTCACCCCTTGCAGTGGTTGACATGCTAGAATGCCCGAGTGCTGCTAGTACTGTATCTACAAGTTGGTTCAATGTGGTAGTTCCAGCAACAATTGCATAGGTGTCGGTGATCATGTGTCCTTCATTTGAACATGTTAGACAGTGTTGAGAGCGAACCGTTTCCACAATAACCCTCATTGGAAACATATCTTGCTGAAAATCTAATTTTGTTCAATTAACAAAAATCTTGAATTAGATTTGGAGCAGACGAAATGCAAAGGATTGGAAGCCTCCGGTGGCTATTGGTTTGGAAGTCCCCGCCTTTTCGGTAGATCTTGGGGCGTGGTCACAAGAGCAAGAATAGAAATGGGAGATATGTAGGAAAGCGGACGAGGAGCAAATATATTGAGAGCGCCTATCCAACGGTAATTGCGACAAAACAAAGCCAAGCGAGTATGACGGATTTGTTAAGGCGATTAAATGCAGAAAAAGTTTGGATAAGTGATTTGAGGAAATATTTGTGACAAAGGGAATTAACTGGCAAAAAATCTTAAGACACAAATGAAAACATCAGGCGATAGTTCATAGTAATACTATTAAAGAAAGACGTGAAGATGAATTTAAAACACAAAAAGAAAAAAACAAGATTTGATATGAAAAGAAAATCTGAAAGAAGACCTGAACGTCTCACGAATACACATGCTACTTCGAGAAAGTGGTTGGAAGAGAAGAATAAAGAAGAATGGTAGAAAGATGTAAGATTGGGAAGAGTGAAAAGGTAGGAGGTCGGGATCGACAAAGTGGCATAATGCTAAAACCGGATGGCAGAGTCTGTAGGAGGTGAGGAGAAAAAGAGAATGCGGAAGATGCGAAGAAAATGACAGAAAGAGTTTTTAGAAGGGTGAATGGCAGACGATGTAGAAAAGAAAAGATTGGGGCTGGTTACTCCTCTTACAGAAAGGAAAACGATCATGCACTACTAGTTCGAGAAAAGCTTTGGGTCGTTGTGGTGTGGCAGACAACGTCGCCTCTGAGAAAAAGTAGAGAAAGAATCGAACAAAGACAATCCACTTGTTCAAGATTTTCTCTCTCACTTACTCGTCTTCTTTTCTGCCCTATAACCCCGCCTTTAATTTCCCTCACCGTCGTCATCGTTGAGAATAACGATGCTACACATTGCATATAGGGCGAAACAGAATTAGAATTCTCTAGATGTGTCAGCAGAAATAAAATTTGGGAGAAACGTTTGCAGATAATAATTTTCATGGAGAAAGAGCACTTCAGTTGTGGTTGCTCTGATAAGATAGATCTGTATTGTTTGCATTTTAGCTCAGCAGTCGTGTGTCGGAAAAGGATAAGATAATCTTCGAGGTCTGTCGAAAACTGCAATGTCATTCTTCTTAGGTTAAATGGGGTAGGAAGTTTTGAGCCGACGTTCCAGGTTGCCAAAAACCAGCATGAGCTCTTGACTGCTTTATGCAGTGGGTGTTTTTGAAGATATCTCGAAATTTCTCGGGGTTTTAAGCGTTTGAAGAAATCTAGCTTTGTAATTTCGAAAGAAACTTAATTTTTTTCCAATTTCACAACTTTGTGAATTGGAAGTTAACTTCAGAGTGAATATCATGCTGAAGTGTCAAAATATTTGACGAGTATTATCTTTTGGGCTAGTCAGAAACAGATCGTTATGATTAGTGCAAGACATGAATGTAAGATAATGACTCATCATATTTGCAGAACATCCGTATAGAAACTACATCCTTACGACCAAGTTGTACTGATAAAACGGCCAACTGAAGAAAAGATTATACAAACTTCAGAAACAATCAAACTCAGTTAAGAGAAGATCTAATTGCCATAAGAGATAAATAAGTGACCATCAAAAAGTTTTTTTGCTTGAATTTTGCATTAATAAGGTATATTATGCTCAAAAATAGAATCTAATGAAAAGAAGAAGTATAGTTTCCAAGAAAGGTGTGAACATCTCAAAGAAATATAATTGCTCAATAGTTCGAACAGTTTGTTAAATTTTCCTCATGGAGTTTTCATTTTATCAGCAATTTTTTCAATCAGTCTGCTTGTGTAACCTAACCGAGTGCACCTTTCTTTCAAAATGCATTCATCACTTTTTTCTAACTATTGATGCAAAGTCGCTGGCACACCCCAAATTTTTTTCAAAAATTTTTCATTAGAAGTGTTAACTAACATGACAAATCTCTTCACAGTTCAATGCTTCAAAGGCCGATTAAGCTTTTCTCTCGCTCTCCCACTCTCTTTCGTTCTTCCTTTTTCTTTATACTATCATTTTTATGTTCCCGAACATTTAAAGATCGCCGACTAACAGCGACCAAACCTCTTCGTTTATCGTAGCTTGTTTTGAATCTGAAACCACCAAAAGAAGCAGCCGACATCTCCATGGTTCTGTCGGCAGCTTCTTCTCTGTTCTTCTATGCGTCTCTCACTTTAGTACAGCTGAGTTAGAATAACAAGGCTTCAACACTTCGGATTGAAGACATGAAAAAAACAAAAGGGAGGAAATCGGCTCAAAAAATTTTTTTAAATGGTCCGCACAAGTTTTATAGTAATTTTATAGCAACCACACCAGAGCTACAGAGAACACACATGCATACACACACAGACGTTTCTGATTGTACATAGTAAACATACTAGTATACTTTCTAAATATTGGGAACAGTCATTCTTTATAAACTTTGTAGAATATGTCATTTGAAGCTTTTGTTATCCCAATTTTTTTGAAACTTGAGTGTTAATTTTGAAGAAACACTCTGGAAAGATATCTGTCCTTAGTACTGTTTTTGCAGTAGAAATACTCGATTTTGCTTAAAATGTTTTTGACGCATTTTTCTCGGAAATCGGAGCCAAGAAGATTTGGCACCATTCAGGAAAACAGGACTTTGAAAGAAATGAAAGATTTAAAAAAGAGAAATGATGGAATTTCAAAAACCATTTGGTGTATTCCATAGAAGAGAGGTTTATCGTGTATAGATTATGGAATCACTTATGTTTGCCTCAATGTTTACAATTGTATATCAGTCGTCAGTCAATAGAATTTCTAAATGAGAAAATTTTCTTCAAATACCCAAGTCTACAAAAATTTGTTTTTCAATGATTTTAACCAGATGAGGGGTATCGTCTCTGGATTGACAATACTCTAATTTTCACAAAATTATTCTGCTTCTCATGAATCAAAAGGTAATAAGAACATTGATTTATTCATCATTTTTATGGAGGTCAGTAATAAAATGCGTTTGTTGATTTTTCCTTATTCAGCAACCAATAACTTTGATAATCAAACTGGACAGGTGTTTCATAATAAGTGTGTTGAACGAAAAATTGGAATAGTTATAGTAAGATCTTACTTAAACATGAACGGAACTATAAAAATTTATGTCGCATAATATTACTAAGTAAGTATGTTGAGTTTTAATCTAGGCCATCTGCGTTTTTGCGGAGATTTTGCACCTTCCAAACGTGGACTCAAACGTTTAACACGTATTACCGGAAAACTCGATAAACTGTCCATATGCAGCAGTCACAAAAAAGTCAGGCTTCTTCGATCAGTCCTATATTACATTCATGTATACTACTACGACGCCTAATCACAAAAATTACAATTTTAAGCTGAGGAAGTTATATTCGCCGATTAGACTTCAAAGTGTAGTGAAACCCAAGAGTAAAAAAGTCGAAAACATTTGGTGTTTTAGAAATGAGTTGAAAACTGTCAGTACTACTTGCAAACAAAAAAATGGAGATTAGGAAAGGGCAGCGGATTATAAGAATCAAGTTATCGTTCCCTTGTATCTTGTGTTTTTTCCTTTGTAGAAGCGCGAGAACGTTTTTGAAAATTCAGGATGAATCGCTTGTTCCCTATTTTTTTATCTGCATTCCGCAATTCACAATGTGTGTTCGGAGCTAATCAAAGTTTCCATACAGTTCTTATCGATCTTCTTTGTTTGGTTTCTGGTGTTGGTATCAGTTTCCAATTCCGTTCCATAGTGATTTCTTCTACGTAGTCAAGCTTTTTTTCTAAAGAACTCTGTAATGAACAGATTCCAGTTTCGATCGATCGTTCTTCTCCATCTTTATATGATCATACTGACTGCGTAATCCTTATTGAACTGATAAGTTGAGATAGTACTTCCAGATCAATCAAGTTTGCAGCAATAATCATATTTTCTGGAAAGAAGGTAACGTGATTTTCAGTCCTCGTGGCTTGTTTCTATCAATCCATTTTTCATTCCCAGGAAGATCAGAATTAATATTAGAAGATTACTATCGTGATTCATTCATTCCACGAAAACATTTTCCATTCCACAACGCAGATTCTCAATGAATGATATAATTCAGTTAAGAATTTTAGGAGAACACCCAAACACGCAGAGAAACCATTTGAAAAGGTGATCGAATTAAGCGTGTAAGCTCAATCAGACCTTTATGAAAAAAGGTTTTATGGATAAAATCAAATGGTTGAGTGCATAACATCACAGATTATGATAGTCAATAGTCGTCTCACCATACGATAAATATTGGGAGTATTCGCTCTATCAATGAGGCGAAGAAAAAACCCATTTCTATCTCCATTTCTGAACAATCGGTTCTGCTTGCATAGCCACCGTTCTCTTTTTTTCTGCAGTATTTTGCTAGAACGAAAGATTGTGAAAATTTGAGAAAAAAAATGAGAAAAAGAGATACGGAAACTATGAAAGCGACTTGGGAAATACAGTTCAATCTGTACTTCAGGAACTTATGGTCGAGAAACTGATAATTTTGACTCAGATGAAGAGATCTTGAGCAGAAAAATGTGTACCACACTGTTTTGCCTTTGGAAATACCAAAAAAAGTAACATGAAAAAAATTGAGTGTTATTTTACATAAATGAAAATATGGTCACGCGGATTTGGTTAGTGGGTGGATTTTCAGACTTGAGTGTGTTTGAAAGAATCGATTGATTGATAAGAAAGCATTTTTGAACGTTTAAATCATTAAAATATTTGTAGTTTGTCTCAGCCAGCAGGATTTACAACTTAGGAAAGTGTTTTCATCTTGGTGAAACTGAACTTTGAAGTACACACTGTTCCATAAGACCACGTCTATTTCTGCGACTTCGTCAGTTTTATCGGCTAACAGAAAAAAATTAGTGGAGTCCAAAACAGTTTTCAAAAATTCATCGCTTTTGAAATATTCTATCTGAACGCTGCAGCTTTCTCGGAGAAACAAACAATTCTCCCGAACGTTTTCAGGATGTTTCGAAATTCAAAAACAGTTTCGCTTGATATTCAAACTTTCTCAAATGATTCACTGACAGTAGTTTCTTAAGTTCAATAATCCAACATTTTTCGAAAGTAAATGTTTTTGTAAAATGAAAAAAAAGACGGGATATTCGAGCAAATGTTTAGTTTCAAATTCAGAAGCTGAAACATTTGCTGTAACTTTAGTTCATTCACATGGTCCCCAACAGTGTGGTATGCAAATGCGCTTGACTAGGAAAAAAAGATGCTCATTTTTTGCCAGAATTTTGAATTGCTGGTTTTTTTTGAAGGATTTTTTCCGTAGAAGTTTTTGGCATAAAAATTTTTGGCGATTTAATTATAGGCCCGTATCTTTCCAAACTCAAAATTCTCAAGATTCAGACGTAAAAATATAATCTAAGAAAGCCCACTTTTGTTTCTCAGGGAAGCGCATTTGTATGCCACACTATTGGCTACTAAATGTTCAGTGTGGGATTGATGGAGTTTTGCCAAATACATGAAAAAAGGTGTTCAGAAAATAGTTCGGTTCAAGACAAAGTGAGAAGTGAGTGCGGAAAAATTAACTAAGGAATACATGATACATGGGATCACGGTGCAACCAAAAACACAAGCGCAAACATCGAAGCTGTATTGATGTCTCATGAGTCATATGCAGTACCTTTACCAACTTAAGAATTGAAGGATTTTTTGTGGCTCTATTTTCTCTCGCTTTTCTAATATAAAACTGTGAATATTTGTGCAAACATGCAAAATTACAAGCATGTGAAGATAAAAACATATAAGTGAACTAGACAGTAATAACTTTTGCACGTTTGTTCAGCCGCCCTCTTGTTTAATAAAAACCATCCGGCCCTTATTCTCACTGAAAGGAATTTCTTATCTGTTTCCAACAGTTTCTATGTTTCTTAACACGTAAATAACAAACAAATAACAATGCCCCGATGACAAGCGCATTGTTTCTTACCGCTTTATTGATACCAACTATTCGCCTGACATATGCAATAGTTGAGAACAAGTGCGAATTGGAAAAGGAAATCGCGTAGAAGAAAAGTTAGTTGAACTAGTATTATCGTATATTCCATCCCAGAGAGGTTACATTGGAAGTACGTAAGAAAATTTATAGAGACGCTTTGTCCTGGCCAGGAACTACAAAAAAAGGTTTTTGATAATCAATTATACTTTTTACCAAACTATGTTGCCATTGGTTTGCTTTTTCAACAAAATTGAATCAATAGGTATCGGTTTCACAAATACTCTAATCGAGCCGCCCTTATATTTCAAATGCATTTTCAAGAGTTTTGCGTTCGTGAATTTGAAAAATTAAGTTACGTGCATCTCAATCAGATGTTTTACAGTATTTGGAAATACTATATAATGTAAGTATCGCGCACAATTTATAAAATTCTCTCGTTTCTCAAAATTGATCTTAAAAATAGAACTCTCTACAAAAAATCATCAAAATCCAAATGAAACGTTCCTTTTTTCAAAATTAGTTCACCCAATAAATTCGTTTGTCAATTTTTTTTGAGTTTTCTTCTCATGTAATGATGGAATGGGAAATTTTCACTTTTACAGTCGGTTCCTCAAGTTTTATTAGGCTATTTTATTGATTTTGACTCGTTTCATTTCAAATCTCTCGAGTAATGGTTCAACTAATTTTAGCAGCCTTCAAAAATGCCTGGCTTTTGATGAAGAACAATGTTGAGTTTACAGGAAATCATCGAAAAAAGTGAGCGAATCTTCTGATAAGCTAAAAAATTTGGCATGAAATCGATTCTCCCAAAAGAAAGTAGAAAGCAAATTTCGAGATCGAAATGAAAACCGAAATTTGTGATAGGTGACGATTTGACTCCAGAGTTGTGTTCAGGTGTTTAATCCAGCATAATTTCGATTGAAAATAGGCACCTCGGCTAATCGCATTGAATTTCAGATAGATCAATTGTCATTCCAAAACCTCCAACACCCAGATTAACTATCGCATCTCTTCAGAACCACACCATCAGATAGTCACTTGTGCAGAGGTAGATAAGGCGATTTAGGGGTACACTGCGACAAGTGTTGTCCGCGTTAAACAAGAATAAATGCGCATTGACATTGTATTATCAATATCTACTAAACAATGATAAAACAGCAAAACTCAACGTTATTACTCCAAAATTTGTTACAAGGGGGCAGTTTTCTAGTCCAAAAAATTAGGGCCAGATAGTTTTGGAAAACTTTCAGGTACTGAAAGGAAATTCGCAGCCACGTGTTTAGCATTTTTGAACCGAAGAACCTAATTTTTTAACTGGAAAACTAATTCAGTCGTTATGGATTTTCAAAATCATAAGTAATAAATTGTTTCTCAAAATCGCATTACATTTTTCTTCACGATGTCTCCTGTCATAAACTAAAACAATAGTTGTGCTATACTATTCAATCTTGATGTGATTCATTTAGAAAACATGCGAAGATCAAATAAGATGACTAATAACACATGCAGAATGTTTGCATATACAGTACGGGACAAGGAAAATACGCTTCTCGCGGTTTGCAGTTGAAATTTGCTGGATTTTGTCAATTTTGAGGGTATGTCCTAAAATGAGAGGCTAGAATTGAATGAAACTTCTTCTGTTTCCATCGATTTTAAAACTGAAATTCTGTAGCTAAAAACTTTTGTGTGTAGTCATTTTGAACACTACAAAAAACGTCCAAAAAAAAACGGGTATCCAAGTACAGTTGCGGCAATTTTCGATTTTTTTTTCCAAATACAATATCTTGTGGATATCATGGCTGTACACAAAAGTTGTCAACTACAAAAATAAAGCTCTGAAATTGGTTGAAACAGAACAAATTCTCACTCAATTTTGACTACTCCTCTTCATAGGGCAGTTGACTAAAAATAAGTTCTTGAACAACGCCGAATTTATAGTGATGTGCCAGCAAAAGTTTGGTGTATTACTCTGTTTGGGAACAATCAGTTGCTCTGAAAAATTAACTACGTACTCACAATTTATTCAAAAACAGGTACCGGAGTTTCCTGTGCAATAAAATTACTGACAGAAGGTTCAGCCAACCGACGTTTTCACAGTTGAGCTCACATAAATTTGGTATAAGAGACATTTATTTTAATGATTGTTGCCTGTGAAATCATAATCACATCCTCGATTCTTTGTATGTGTTTGATTATTTGTAAGTTGTTAAGCTACAGTTTTCAACTGTAAATATTCGTATTTCATTTTCTCGGAATGCAATTTTCGGCTTGCTTAACTGATAGTTTGAGTGTTCAAATGTGTTCAGAATATGACAATTTTCAAATCCCTTGTTGAGTATAACGGATATGCTCCTGTCCTAACTTTTCGCGATCTCCTTGAACTTTTTTCAATGTTTTTGAACCTGAAAGCTTGAAGCGTATCGACAGAAGTTAAATAATAATTAATGAAAACGATAGGAGCTGAAATTTTGTGACCATGCATATCATTGTTGATATTAATCAAGAATAAGAACTTTTCCAAATCTGTGATTGATTTTCAGCCGTGTATAAAGGAAAAACATAGACTAACAAGGGACCTCACTTAACTTATGCTTTGGGAAATTTCTATAAATTTGCCAAATCACTAATTTGGACCCCCTGAAAACGAAAATTTCACTTAGAACTCCCACAACTCAAAAATAAAAATTTAATTTTTTTTGGTCAAAAAAAATCTGGAAAAAATTTTCGAAACTCTAAATTTGACGCTGTAACCAATTAATTTTTCTAAAACTAACTCATCAAAGTCTGGAACCCTACGGTATTTGTATATTGCATAGTCTTCAATGTTCCACATCTCAAAAAAGGCTAATTGAAAACATGGAAGAAACTTTTTGCGTTAACGTCATAATTAGAAATTTCGGACTAGGTGTATCTAAAAGATTTTTTACATAGCAGTAGATTTCCAACAGTTTAAATCAATTTCCGAGTTACAACTGTTTTACTTTCATTATCAATAATTTCCTAGTGGTCGCCGCCGGGGAGAGTAGAGAAAAGGCAACGCGTCGGTTCGAACTCGATCAATTGTCGAGCGCGTAGACCAATCCACAAAACACGCAAGTTCCGGCCGTTTTCGAAAAAATCTGCAAAAAGCTGCGAAAGATCAAATTTAACCCTTATCTAGCGAATCTGCAATAACTTCTCCAAATCTGAACGTTTACCTCGAAAAATCGCTAACTTCAGGACAGGACTGTCAGGTGTGGCCACCGACAGTTGTTTATGTCAGCTCCCAACCATGGATGATCGCAATTACCTAGTATTGAACCTTGGAACCATTCACTATAAAAACTCCAAGCATTTGACTCATCCGCAGTCTATTTCTGCAAAAGGCCGGCCGCTCGCCGGATTTTTAAATCTCTGTTCAGAGAAATCCGCTAAGTCTGGGCTGGATTCTAAGAAAAAATTTGATTTCAGAAATTAGTTGGAATCTGTCTTTAAATGCGTAGCTAGAAAGTTATTCCTTTGCTTTATCCATTTGCTTGGCACGTTCCTTCGAACATTGAGAGGCGCCCCTCCCAGAAAACAAACGTGACCCCGCCCTTTTTGTTTGCGTGCCCTATTCATAACGCTAAACTTGATAACTTTCGATTGGATATGTTGAGTAACGATTTTGTTTGATTTAATCTTCCAAAACTTTTTCAATATTGAATTATGTTCAATTTGTAACAACATCTCCTCTAGAAAAAATGATGTCAATTCGGTCACTCGAGTCAAAGAAGAGTGTGGGCGGAGACAGGCCATAAAGGGGCGGAGCTGAAACTAGAACCGTTCGTTGCAAATAATAAACTTGGATGCTAGCATATTCAACATGTTTTTTATTCAACTAACAATTCTGAAATGATTATAAAAGTACTAGCTCCTGTTTGTAAATAATGTTGACCTGAACATTAGTGCTCAGCCCGCTGTTCCCTATAAGTCAGTGTGATTTGAAGCGCTTGCCTTATAGCATTAAGTTAGCAACATCTTTTATTGAGCTGAAATCGGAAGTTTTTCCAATTTATTAAGCCAAATTATGACTTTTTTTTAATTCAAGAGTAATTCATATTTCAGCTAATAACGTCGGATTATCTTTTTTATTAAATTTCAAGCTTCATGTCTGCCAAAAAAACAAGAGATTCATTAAAATCTATTGATAACTCTATGGCTGCCGAAGTTTTTTAGTTTTTAGTTTTTTATGCGTTTCCATTTTCGTCTGCTAGTCCAATTTCATTGAAGGTTTTTAGTTCATAAGTTTTTCACATTTTTTGAAGCCAAGTTTTTTGTAGAATAGAGTGGATTTTTAGGTAATAGTGCTTTTGTTAATTTTTGTTTTGAAAATTGGAAAAAAAATCTATTGAAATTACTTCTTTCGATATGAAGTTTCAAATAATAATACATTTTAAGACATCTCAATTCCAATAAGTATTTAGAAATGTTAAACGAAAAGTGTCAAATTTTCAACATTCTTTTCGTAGTATCTCTGTTCATGTACATAAAAATCGATATTGTATGTACTCCTACTTACTAAGACGATACTAACGTTCGGCTGACACGCTGAACTATCTTTCGGACTTTTTAAGACTGTTCAAATATTTGCTCAAATGTGATCGGACTTTTTTTCACAAAGTTTATCATATGAAAAGGAAAGATTTGGTCTGCTTGATTTCAATGAATTTCAATGAAATTCACTAAATTTAGAAAAATGAGTTAACCAGATTTTCAGATAAAATTTATTTAAGACGGCTTCATCTTTCTTTGTTCAGGCATCCAAAAGAAACCATTACTATCTTTATCGGATCATGATATCTTAGATATCCATGACAGTGAAATGGACTAATCATATCATCAAACCGGAGTTAATAAACCGCTCAGTTCAGAATTCCTTCCCAAAAAGCGTGGGTACTCAGAAAAAAAGAACATGTCAGGTCAGGAAGAAAATCATTCACAAAAAATATCCTAGCTCTTTACCTCAAAATCGTGATCAGGTTTAGTTATGTGTATTTCCGTGCACATAAACACTGGGAATGCGGTCATACTTTTGACATAAAATATGGTTTCATTTTTTATCGCCGGGAAATTTTTAACTCTTACAGGAATTGACCGAAAAACTCTTCTGTTTTATGAAATTAGGTAATATTGTCTACAGATACGAAAAACCTTCAAAGTTTCAATATAAATATTCTCAGATAGTGTTCAAGAACGTGGGAAGAACTCGTTAGTTTCAACAAAAAAGCTCATTTTTCGAAATTTGAATTTTTACCGAATAATGGAAAGTTTACTGTAAATACATACAGTTTTTTTTGATATTTGAAAAAAAAAATTTTGTTCAGATTTAAACACAAATTATCTAGAAAAGGGATAAAGTTTATTGGGCCAATTTTACAGCTCGAAAAAAGGTAAGAAGGTCTGTGGATCTTGAACACCCTCATGTTCCGTTCAGTGAGCCACAATTTTTGCAATAAAATTTCCGGCTTAGAAACATTGAAATCACCGTGTCAGCTTATTTCAATTCCCAAAAAGAGAGAAACTAGAAACGACGAAATGGTCACGGCGTTTGCTTTTTTGGGGGAGGGTGGAAGGGTCGCACTACGACCAAATGAATGTTTGTTTAATCAAGCAAACCTTGTTTGGCGGCAATGATTCTTTCACAAAGAATAAGTAGTTGTCAAGATGTCTCTCCAATTATGTGCAAGATGAAACTAATTCAATCAAAAAACACTTAAGAAATTTTTTAAAAACATATATTGAATAAATAATAATTTGTTCGAAAAAAACACAAACAAAGGTATTGCAGATGCGACTGTCTATCATAAAATATAATGCACAGTTGTAACAAGTAAATGAAAATAAGTTAAGGAACAAACGATGATGAGCTTTTTGAAATGGGGGCAAAAAATAAATAAGAAAAATACATTAAATACATGATTCATGAAATCTCATTGCACTGATTTGTTTTTATTCATGGAATTCGCAGAGGTGTCGCAGTTGTTCGTTTTTCAAGAATGCTCTAAGAAAATTGGAACTGTGTCAGAACATAAGAATCTGTCAACTCACTCTGTGGTCAATCACGGGCCCTGGAAGAACATGGCCACTGTATCGCTTTTTCGAATAACTTTTCTTTCCCGAGTTTCTTGTTATTGGAGATAATTTTGAGGATGAAGGCGTCACAGTTGCTGTCTTTGCGGCTTGGTATGTTCGAATAGCATGTACCTGCCTGTGCCCAGTTGCCGTTACTGTTGATTCAAAAATACGCGGACGAACAGGTGATGGTGGTTGATCAACTGCTGTGGAACTGGAATAACAGTTTTGAAAAATGGATTTTTCCATAACAAAAAAATCGAATGCTAAAAATCTTTTCTTGTTGACTATGACTCACACAACTAAAAAAATGAACGTTCAATTCTGTAATTGGTAACCTTTCCAAAAAATTTGAACAATATGAGTTTTCGTACAAACATCGGCTTTTTCGATTTTTTTTCACACTTCTCTGAGCAGAAATAACTGAACAAAAAATATGTATTTAAACCAGCGCCCAGGCGTGTTCCCGACTAGAAAACAAAACACTCCAGATCTTTGCACTCATATCATTTGTTCAGAATCATCTAAACCTTCGGGGCCCGAATAATACTCAGAGTTTGAAGGTTTTTAGAATTTTTTTACTTACCCTCGTGTGTCAAAAGCTGCTCTTGTTTTAGGTTTGAAGAAGGATTGTTCAAGGGCATGCTGTACTTTCCGATATTCAACTGGATCTATTTCGCTTTTGTACTGTGATTGGAATGGCCCACTCAATGGGAATGTTCCACTTGCTGCGATCCGTTTCGGAATTATTTGTTGCACAATTTCTTTTCCATTGTTGTAGTAGTGCACTATCTGGTTGGGGTTTGGTGGTGAGACTTTATTTTGTTGTGGATGAGCGGATCGTTCAACATTTCCCTGTCTACTGATTAGTTGCTTTGCACTTGGAGTTCGTCTGCTTTGTGAATCAACTGGTTGTGATCTAGAAATTCGTTGGTATTCTTGCTGTTGTGGCTGTTGCTGTTGTTGTTGTGGTTGTTGCTGATGTTGATTCTGCTGTAATTGTTGTTGCTGTTGTTGTTGCAACCCTTGTGGAATAGAACCATACAGCTGCTGAAAAAAATAAATTAAAAGTCATAAATTAAACAAGGTAAAAAACAAACTGAAGGCTCTAGTTGAATATCCTAGTCTGAATGAAAGAAGCTAACTGAATTCGGGACTGTATAAAAATTTTTTTGTATTTTTGTTCCATCGTCTCAATCAGAGAAAAACCACTATGCGAAAGTCCGGAAAATTGTCTGTTAATCCGTTTCTCTTTCCTCCCCTCTTCAGTCAAACAAATGCCATCAATCTTCCCCTCTTCTCACCCACAGATGAGGGAAAATGTGGTGAATGCCACACACTGGTGGACAATAGAGGTTTAACGTGGGATATTTATATTCAAAGAAGAGGTACTGGTGAAAAATGTCGGCATGTTACAATTTTCTAAAATGAGATGATTCAGCATTGAAAAAGACAGGGAGTTTAATTTTAATACCCATGTAATCATAATACAAACATTTTTTTGAATTCAAATTAGCCAATACGCACTAGTCCGGAGCTTGAATAGCCATTTTTCATGCCCTCAAAAAATTTTTGCACGCAAATTTTATCAGGTTTCATGAATTCTCCATTTTTTCTGCTCATTTAAACACTGTTTCCAAAAAATGTCTGCCAATTCGTTCCACTTGCCACCCTCTTCAGTCAAACAAACGCCATCAATCTCCCCCTCTTCTCACCCGCAAATGAGGGAAAAAGTGGTGAATGCCACACATTGGTGGACAATGGAGGTTGAACATAGGATATCCAGGTTAAGAAGGAAGGTACTGAGAACAATTTTCAGCATTTTGTGGTTTTTCGATCATGAAATTAGAAATTTTTCTGGGAATAGTGAAGGAAATTTAATTTTGTTATTTTAGTATTCATGATGAAAGTTATAAATTGAGTTGCGTAGACACTTCAAGTTTCAATCCGAAGTCTAATTATAAAAACCTTCTAGATAACAAAAAAAAAGTTTGTGCGAACAAATTTATCAGTTTTCATGAATTCTTCAACGTTTTTTTTGCTAATTTGAATAGTGTTTGCTGAAAATGACTTTCAATCTGTTCTACGTTCCTCCCTCTTCAACCAGACAAACATCATCAATCTTCCCCTCTTCTCACCCACAAATGAGGGAAAATGAGGTGAATGCCACACAATGGTTAACAATGGGGAATTACAATAGGATATCCAAGTCCAAAAGGGAGAAAGGGGGGGGGGGGTAGGAATAGTCAGCTTTTTGTGGCTTTTCGAGCATGCAACAAAACTTTTTTTTGCAATAGTAAGAAAAAATGTTATTTCATTTATTGAGTATTTATGATATAAACTTCTAAACTGATATGGCCAGAATGTTCAAGTTTCAGTTCTGAGCCTGGATATCAATTTTTCTTGCCATCAAAAAAATCTGTGCACGTAAGTTTAGCAGTTTTCATGAAAACTTCAACTTGTCCTGCTCATTTAAAAAATTGCTTCCTAAAAACGTCTGTCAATCCGTTCTACTTGCGCTCCTCTTCAGTCAGACAAACGTCATCAATCTTCCCCTCTTCTCACCCACAAATGAGGGAAAAAGTGGTGAATGCCACAGATTGGTAAACAATGGAGGTTCAACGTAGGATATCCCGATTCGGAGGGAAGGTACTGGCAAAAATTGACAGTATTTTGCGAAACAAGAAATGTTGTTCAATAGGGAGGGACATCCAATTGTATTATTTTAGGATTCATGACAAAAAATTCTGAGTTGAGTTGCCCAGGCTGTTCAAGTTTTAGTCCTGAGTCTAAGCATAAAAACCTTCAGACAACAAAAAAAGTCTGTGCAAGCAACTTCATCAGTTTTCATAAATTCCGTAACTGTTTTTGGTTACTTTATAGGGCTTTCTAAGAATGTCTCTCAAACCGTTCTACTTGCTTACCCTCTTCAATCAGATAAACGCCATCAATCTTCCCCTCTTCTCACCCACAGATGAGGAAAAATGAGGTGAATGCCACAGATTGGTAAACAATGGATGTTGAAAGTAGGATATCTCGATTCGGAGAGAAGGTACTGGCGAAAATTGACAGTATTTCGCGAAACAAGGAATTTTTTTCAATAGGGAGGGACATTCAATTGAATTACTTTAGGATTCATGACAAAAAGTTCTGAATTGAGTTGCCCAGACTGTTCAAGTTTCAGTCCCGAGTCTAAATATCAAAGCTTTCCAGTCATTGAAAAAGTCTGTAGAACATTATCAGTTTTCATGGAGTCTATAACTCTTTTTGGTTACTTTTTTTTTAACTGTTACAATTTTTTCGAAAATGTACTGAGATTATTTGGCTTCGAGGAAATAAGGGAGATTCAATGTCATTATAATGTCATCAAGTAGAATATCTAGGATGGGAGAAAAACAACTTTTTTTTTCATATTTCACATGACCAGAAAACAAACTCACTTGTTGTTGAGGCTGCTGATTATTCACAGAATGTTGTTGATACTGTTGTGGACCAAGTGGAGCGGTAAATCCGTTCTGCCGCTGCAATGGATGTTGATAGGTGTGCAGTTGTTGTTGCTGTTGTTGTTGTTGTTGATGTTGTTGATAAGGAGTTGATCCATACTGCAAAAAATTTGATTTCTGAAACTTCAAAAAGCATAATGGGTTTCAAAAACATCTGACATTTCATTAGATTGTTCTTTGAAAAATTTAAGTCTGGCCACCCTGATTATGTCTTCCAATCACATTTCCGGAGTTCAGATTTTCTCGGCGCTTCCAAAACATAGTTTTGATCTCAGGAGCTCAGGAATGATCTTTAAAATTTTTTTAGATCGGCTTACCGGCTGGTTATACGGATTCTGTGGCTGTCCCCAATAATTCTGTGTTTGTTGATTGTAGAATGGCGCCTAAATATTTTTTTTTCGTGAAATAAATGAAAAATATATTTACCTGATTGTAATAATATTGTTGTTGATGTTGCTGTTGTAAGTAGGGTTGATATGGGTTTTGTGGTTGCAAACCGTTGTTTGGGAACTGATGCGGTTGGGCATGAGGCGCTTGTGCTTGATGAGTGAATTGAGGGACTTGTAAATTTTGATCCGGTGAAGGGACATGCTGTGCTCTGGCTACTGATGATACAGATTGAACTGGTTGGAATGGCTTGACGGTCTCCGTTCGGGTTGGGTACTCTGGTTTTGGCGGAGTGGTAGTTTGAGAGAAGGCAGATGGCAAAGCAGATATGCCGGATGGTGTTAAAGGCGTCTGAAATAATTTTGTATAAAAAATGGATTCTTTGCCAAGCGCACAGTACTTTTTTTCGAATTTTATGATAACCTTCAAATCACAGCCGTTGATGGCATTTATAGTAATATTGCAGAGTGTTCATATTTATCTAATTTCAGCTCACAATTCTTTTCAAAAACATGAAAATTATGGCTAAAACCGATTTTTTCAAAAATCTCTCAAACTCAAAGACACTTGCAAGTTCCCTATAGCTTATTGCCTATACCCTTTCAAACTTACTGTATTTGCGTTTGTTGGGTACGTCAAAGCTTTGAATTCATCGACTTGTTTTTGAAAAACTAATTGTTGACTTTTTGGTTGACTTTCAAAGTTTGAGTTGATTATTCGAGACGCGTCAGTAATTTTTTGCCGGATCAAGTTCTTTTTATCTGGTATGTTCTGCACTGCTGCATTGAAATCATATTTGGCTGGTTTTTCGATATGCCGGTTTCCTTCAACCTGCAATATCAAACATGAAAATTTTTACAGAGATTTGCTTTCGTTCCTGATGACAGCTAAGCAAAATAACAGGAGAGTGAAGGCAATATATGAATGCAAGTTTGATAGATTTTTACAAAAACCAATATTTTCATATTTTGTAGCATAACATGAATCATTCAAAAAGTTTTACCTGAGCTACTATTTCATCTATTTCTTCTTTTGAAAGTTTGCTTTTTTGAAGAACTTCAACAAGCTTGTCGAGTTTCGGAACAACCGGCTGTGTTTTCGTTCCATGAGTAGCAATTATATTCTTTTTCAGCTCTTCCGCGGTGATTTCATCGATTACATCAGGTTTGTCTTCTTTATTCGCGCTAGTTTTCTTGATCTGCAAATTATGTTTCAAGGAACGCCTCTGGTCTTCAATAGCTCATTCGATTAACGTTCTCATATCATGATGCCGTCTTATTCTAGAGTGTTCTCCTAGTTTTTGTTTCCGCTCTCATTGCAAAGATGCATTATACTATGAAATTTGCTCATTGAAGATTTCATAGTAAATGATCTAGTGTCATTATCTTATCACATTTTCAAATTTTGAACAAAAGATACGCGTCAAAATCAAAACAGATTATATAAAATTCCGAACTCAGCCGGGTTTATATTGAAAAAACCTGAGGAACATTCTTAGAATTTTAAAATTCGTTTTTTAAGAAAAATACTCAACACAAAGTAAATGATGCCGAACCGGGAGTTAACCTAACTGACGCAATTGTTGTTTAAAAACATTACCAAGTCTTCATAATCAATTTCCTCTTCTGGAGCCACGTTTCCAGTCTTGCCAGGTAGTTGAATTCTGATTTGACGTGGTTGTGGTGAAGTGGTAGTCACAACTTCTGTTTCTTCATTGTCCTGAAATAATGAGATAAGCATTTATTCTGATAGCACAGAGAAAACATGAAAAATGGTATCAAATACCTAAAAAAAAATTATGTGACGAAATTTAGTGATATTACTAATCGTTTTTGAAGATGGAATGTTCATCTGATTTTGCCAGAAAAACTCTTCATAACTACTCTAAAAATGTATTGAAATGGAGATTAAGTTGGTTTATTTTTTGAATATAATTCTTTTCTCAATGAAAAATAGTTTTGATGAAATTTTTCCACTTGAAGCTTTTCAAACAATGTGTTTTACAATTAGGACAGAAATAGAAAAAATTTCCACAACCAATTTCTTCAGTTTGTAACAGAAATCTTACTTCTTCTGCTTCAGTTTGTGATAATTCTGTCGTTGTTGTTTGAGTAGTTGTAGTTGCCTCTGTCGCTGTTGTTGTTTCCAGTTCATAGTCTTCATCCTCAATATCAACAAGACCATCTGGTGCTTTTGGCGTTTTTTTCTCC
The DNA here is from genome assembly GCA_000143925.2 of Caenorhabditis brenneri. Lineage (NCBI taxonomy): Eukaryota > Metazoa > Nematoda > Chromadorea > Rhabditida > Rhabditidae > Caenorhabditis > Caenorhabditis brenneri. The sequence continues at coordinate 102,749 of GL380040.1, forward strand.
GTCACTCCTGGGATCTCCGTGTTTTCATCATAATCTTCAATGCTTGGCGCTGGGAAACTGGTTCCGAACTCTGGACCAATACCGCCTGCAGTAGATTTTCCAGGCACTGGGCCAAGAGCACCAAGATTTAAGCCATTCTGTCCTCCTTGCTTCATTAATGCTTCTAAATTATTTTATTTTGATTTTAGAAAAAAAAAACGGTTTTTCAGTGATCAGCAGTATTTTGGAATAAACCAATTTTACAGAAAAGTTACCAATAGACGAAAGATTCGTGATACATTAATTCAGCCCAATAAAAAAATTTCGAAATTAACAAGAATAAGTCCCGAAAGGAAAACTCAACTTATAGATTTTCTGACTAGAATGCGTTGGGGATCTGCGGTGTTATAGAAAATCAGAAAGGCCACCACGTCTTCATTTAATTATATAATTTTTCTCATTTCTAAAATGGGTCCTCAGACGTGAACATCGAGATTCCAGAAATCGGATAAATGAATAGCATTTCTGTAACCAGCGTGAAATTTCCATCCGAACCCAAGTTGTACGGTTTCAAATGGTCACCTATGAACGATTTTAGTTTCATTTTTTGCCCAGTTTTTCAAAAAATTCCAGTTTTCTCCTTGACCTGGAAATTTTTTGAACTAAACATTTTCTAATTCTTTTTTCTTCTCATAGAGTACCATCAGGGCTACAACCCCATATGGTTTTGAAAACCGAATTCGGTTTCCGAGCCCAGTTATAGGCCGGAAACTGGGGTCCTGTAGCCAAAATTAGAGCACATTTTTATGGCTCACAAGTGGCAAAGTTGTCCGATTGACTTGGGCTATGGCTCATTTGATAGAGCTCGGCGAGTTACATGTAGTCCAGTAATTTCAAATGAATCCTTCCAAAACTGGCTCAGCATCATTCAAAATACGGAAAATTTTTTTGATTTTCAGGCCAAAATTTTTTCGACATTTTGGCACTTTTCACTTTCCTCGCTATAAGTCGGCTCAAAGTGGTCGGATCATCCCACCAAAAATTTCCTCACAAAGCCATTACGGTTTTACGTGTGCCCAAAAAATTTAAGAGCGCTCACTCAAAAATGCGGCACACACGACACACGCAAAGTTAAAAATGACCGATTTTTGGCGGATTTTTTTGGACATTTTTTGACAAAAAACCTTCACCATTGGAATATTTACATTTAAGGGAGAAATTAGATGTACAGGACAGGCCATAATGGTACAAACTCTTCAGTGAAAGTTCAGTCACACGCTTAACTAAATGGTGACGTGGCGTTTTTATGGTGATGGACAGAGCATTAACATCACTTAAAATTAGCTAATAATTGATACAGGAATCGGTTGCTATTTTGCAATTAATGCTACTCGTTTTCAAAACAAAAAGATTGCATTTTTTTTCTACTACGTTTTGATTTTGTTTAACTGAGAAAGAACTAAAGCTTCAGTAATACATTTCAAACGGTGTCCACTCACGAGAGTTTTTAGCAGTTTGCTCCAGTACGGCAGGAAACCAATTTCCTTCGGACGCTTGGTTCAAGACCCCGACGCCAGTTCCCGTTAGCTGAAGTGCTCCTTGCGCAAGTTGATATACTGCAAAAAAACTATTTACTGTGTTGTCGTATTTTTACGTCATCATAAAATATTGTGACCTTTCCCTTTTTCTAACAATCCTTGGCATATGCGATAGTTCTCGAATACTATCAAATGATAATCAGGCTTATTGTGAGCTCGGATATCATTTTCTGTGTGAACAGATGTTTAAAGAGTGATTCCAGGTCGATTCAACATGAGTAAAAGTAACCATAAAATTGAAAACAAGAAAAATTGTTCCGGCGAATTTCCAAAATAATCATAACACTCACATTGGCCGATCTGAGCGAGTGCTCCTCCTGCCTGTCCCGCAGCTCCAGCTCCGGCTGCTCCAGCACCTGCAAGGGCTCCAATACCAGCACCATTTCCTGAAAAAAATACAAGAATTGTAGAAGTACATACCGTAAACTCTGTAATAGAACGGCCAGGCTCCATAATTTTATCGCTTTCTCCAAATCACTGCTCTTACAGAACCCTTCTGATTCGAAGAAATTGTTCTATTTTCATTTCATTCAGCACAGAAAGAAAATAGAGAAACAGAGTTTCTTGAATTAATACTGACGTTTTCATGTGTTTGACTAAAATTCCGGAAAATTTCACCACTCCGTTATATTTCAGGAGCCAAACAATTGAACACGGCAAATTACAGAATTCATGGTAAATGAGAAGGGGATGAAAACTTTGGTCACTTCACGAATGGTGTTATCTCTTTTTTGGCATTTTTTTTCTGATTTCCAAATGAATTTAATACCAAAAGTTATTAAGCTATATTTCATCTAAATCAGTTTGGTCTTATAGAAAGCAATATGAAAAGGAAACCATGTTGAAATTCAAAGCTCTATAACAACGGATTTCGAAAAACCGATTGAATGAAAACACAACACTCTATACAACCGTTTTTTGTAGCAAGCTAGAAATTAATTACTGAAAACGAACCTAGTGCACCACCAAGCAATGACGTCGCAAGTGAGGCTATTTCTCCAAACTGGGCATTTGTACAGGAAACAATGAAAATTAAAACAAGAGCAGATTTTTCATTGAACATTTTTCATGAATACAAGCAAGAAGTCAAAGAATAGATGAGGTTGCGCAGCCAACTGACTGTTTGCAAGTCGGTTAGCGCGAAGAGTCGACACGGGAAGACGAAACGCTAGATGGCAACTTTCTGAATAATGTTGCCCCAAAAACGAAGAAACAGCACGAAGAAATATCCAATAGCCAACAAGGAAAGCCGAGGATCGAAAACGAAGAAACGAGATATGACCAGAAAGATGGAAAACGACGTCAGTTTTGTCGGCGGCAGCCTTAGCGACGCTCAAGTTAATGCCATAGCCGTTTCTCTTTTGAACCGGTTCTGGCATTCCCATTTAACGCAAGCAATCGTTTTTCTTGTGGACTCAATTAATTTTATTGCGTTTTAATGTTTTAGTTGCGAAAAGATTACAGAGTTTGAATCTCATGTGGTGTTAGTATGATCATAAAATGCATATGAAGCAAGAAAATTCTTCACGAGATAAAGCCAACAAGTTGAAAAATGAATGACCGACGGAAATGTATTACAAGTGCAAGTCCGAGTAAATGGAATGATGCAGAAAAATTGTTTTGTGAGCTCAGTTCCAGTCTTATTTGAACATATTCAAAAACTCTCTTGATAAAATGAATAACATGCTCAACAATTCTATCATCATTCCAGAAATGAAAAATCAGTTCAGTAATAAAAGCGTGGTACATCCGCTTCTAAAAACTTAAGATAAAAATTCTAAACCAGTTGAATAGCATCAGGTGATCTTCATCTTAATAAACATTTCAATTATGTTTTATCTTTTGATACAGAGTTTGAAAGTGGCATTACAAAACAGATCGGATGAGGAATCAAACACCTCAATTCTGTCTGCAAAGTTGCGTTATTGGAAGTCGAAGGTCAACAGTTAATTCGTCTGCGAAAACAGACGGTTGCCTACTTTATGCTGAACCATTGTGGTAAATTAGTTCAATCCCACAACCGAGGATGGGTTTTTTTGTATTTCAAGGCACTACAGCGGACAAAATAGTGAAGTTGGTCCAATAAATGGATTTCCACTCTCCACATTTTTAACAACATCCTTATTTTTTCATAAGTTCCTAACTTTGCAGTTTTCCGTTTCCCGCCCATTTACGCTTTTTTCCAACTTCAGACTCATTCAAAAAACAGAACTCTTCCGTTTTCTGGCTTTTGTCTTCTCGCCGAAAAATGTGAACAATAAATTATAACGGGCAGTGTATCCTCTGTTGCGTTATCGTTCTCTTTTTTCTCTCCAAAAAGATTTTTATCAACGCAATAGAAGATCTTATCTCAGGACGTTGCTTTTGAGTGATCTCATTTTTTTTTAGATAGCTGGCAGCAGGTTATGCCTGAACATTCAAAAATCAGTTGTTTGGAGAAAATTAGAATTCACACGTTGTCTTATTTTCAAAACTGATAGCACATCAGTACAGTTCATCTTGGGTCATACACAAAAAACATTTTGAAATGGAATCAAAAGTGAATGCTAGTTCACTTCCAGAATGCGAATCCAGGTAACGAACAACGCGGTTGTTCACAAGCGATGAACGATTTGTGGTTCAACATTAGCAGAACTTAAATAGTTGAATCAACTCGATGTTCGTCCTCAAACAATCCTGCTTTAGTGGATCAGGAAACTTCTGTTTTATTCAATATTCTCTAGAATCTTCCGACAGTCATTCCCTGTTCTGCGTCTCTCATGAGTACCGCCCATCTATCACCAGGTCATGGTCATTCTTCCGCATCCTTCAGGCGATGTTATGTCTTCTAAGATGTATCCCTCTTACTCTCTTCCACTTCCTTCTTGGGTTTCTATTCATCCTTGTTCTGCTTTCGTGTAATTTTTGATGAGATTTATTAAGTATCTGTGAAACTCAATTAATAAGAATTGTTCACTTTCAGGTAATGTGGCGAATATTCTTCGCTCTACTTTTTCTGCAAACATTGGAAGCTGTCGATCGACAGAACTTCAAAACATGTGAACAATCTGGGTTTTGCAAGTCAGTTTTATGAGTTTTGTTTCGACTGTCATTAGATAAAGCTCCTAAAAATCCTAAAATAGAGAAAAAGTATTTTTGAAGTGAAAAGTCAATTCATTCATCTTATTCTCGTACGAAAAAATACACAGATATAACTTGAGAAGATTCAAAATTTCAAACCTAAATGATTTGCCTAAACTTTGAACGAAGCCATAAAAGTGGAAAATAATATTTAGTTCAGGCGTCATCGAAAAGCTGTATTGCCTACTGGTTATGAAGTAGTAACTGATTCGATTAGTATCAACGGTACCGGACTTGATGCATTGATCAAAAGTAAAGACAGTACGTTGAAACTGTCAATCGTCTCTCTCAAGGACTCGACTGTTAGAATTCTTATTGATGAAAATGGAGAGTCGTTGAGAAAAAGATATCAGCCTTTGGACGCGTTGGTTGACAAAGAACCAGAACAACAAAAGTGAGTTGCAAAAATTTATGAATTAGAGTAACACATTCAACTGATTTTAGCATATTGAATAGAATCAAACGATCATGAATCAGCAAAATTTTTCAGATGGAAAAAAACGAAACAAGATGCAACTGCAACTAAACTTCTCACAACTGATGGAAATCGGATAGTCCTCCATTATAAACCTTTCCGTGTTGATTTCTTTGTTAAAGACAAAATTGTTTCTTCCATCAATTCCAAAGAAAGCTTGTTTTTCGAGAACTTCAAGAAGAAAGTTTTACTTTCGGATAGAGAAAATGGATTTTGGGAGGAAACTTTCAAAGACATCAAAGATACTAAACCATACGGTTCATCGTCTGTTGGAGTTGATATTGCTTTTGTTGGTGCAAAACATTTGTTTGGAATACCAGAGCACGCTGAGAGTTACTCATTGAGAGACACGAAGTAAGTTTTCATTTACTATTTTCAACAATATTTTTGAATTTTCACAAGTGATGAACAGAAAAGTTATGTTTTTTTCAATTTATCATTCAGGACATACGAACCATATCGTCTCTACAACTTGGACGTCTTTGAATATGAAACCAATTCTCCAATGGCTCTTTATGGGTCCATTCCATACTTGGTTGGTGTGAACAAGAAGCGTTCAGTTGGAGCTCTTTGGTTGAATGCAGCTGAAACTTGGGTGGATATTGAATCGACAACAGCCGACAAGGGAAGTTTGGCTAACGAAGTCTTAGACTCTGACACCAAGCCAAGACAAGTCCCGCAACAAAACGTGCGATTCTATTCTGAATCTGGAGTTATTGATATATTCATCACTCTCGGACCACAACCTAACGACATATACCGACAGCTAGCAGCCCTCACCGGAGTCACTCCACTCCCTCCAATTTTCGCTTTAGGATATCATCAATCTAGGTGGAACTACAAAGATCAAAAGGATGTGAAAGAAGTTCACGAAGGTTTTGTGAAGAACGAAATTCCTCTCGATGTATTGTGGTTGGATATTGAACATACCGACCAAAAAGCATATTTCACATTTGATAAAGACGCATTTGCACACCCAGAAGAAATGGTGAAAGATCTCGCAGACAAGGTAAGAACAAAAATGAATTGTTTGGACTGCACAAGATTTCCTTATAACATGAAATAAGTGCGAATGGAACAACGCATGAGCCATATATTCTTGTAATTATAACGAAGCAAATCAAATATCCATTTTTCAGGGTCGTAAGCTAGTAACAATTGTCGATCCACACATCAAGAAAGATTCGAAATATTACATCTACAAAGAAGCCAAGAAAAATGTGAGTTCAAACGGTATTTGTCTAAACTATTCGAAATGATTGCTTACCCTAAACAATTTTTTTCCGGCATTCATGAAGCTAGTTTTTTGATGATAATTTTTGCGGCAGATTTTTTGTAACAGTCAAAAAAAACGTCCCAAGTATGGTTTGAAAAATATTAGCTTGTATTATTTCCTTTGTCATGCTTTCTTATTTCCAACACGGAATTCGGTAATTAGCATTGTTCCAACATTGGAATATTCTTATAGGTAATCAAGATGTACAACAAAGCTAACTTTGTAATACTAATCTGATTTTTTTTCTTCCCTGGCAAAACAAAAAAAAACATTTCAGAAACTGTTGGTTAAAGACGCAAAAGGGTCAATTTATGTCGGAAACTGCTGGCCGGGAGATTCTACCTATATCGACTTCTTGAATCCAGAAGCCAGATCCTGGTGGTCTGAGCAATTTTCCTTTGATAAATATAAGGGAACAAGCAATGACGTTCATATATGGAATGATATGAACGAACCATCAGTTTTCAACGGTCCAGAAATTACAATGCATAAAGACGCAAAACATTATGATGGGTTTGAGCATCGAGATGTTCACAATGTTTATGGATTCTACCAACATTCTTCAACTTTCGAGGGAATCAAAGCTAGAAGCAATAAAGAAGTCAGACCGTTTGTATTATCACGATCATTCTTCGCAGGTTCACAGAGAACCACTGCTGTTTGGACTGGCGACAACAAAGCTGACTGGGCCCATCTTAAGGTGTTTATTTGAAAAATATTTGTTTCGATAAGCAATTCAATTTTACAGCAAACGATACCAATGCTTTTGTCCATTTCTACTGCTGGTCTTCCTTTTGTGGGTGCCGATGTTGGTGGATTTTTCGGTAATCCAGAAGAAGAACTTCTTGTAAGATGGTATCAGGCCGGAGCATTCCAACCTTTCTTCCGAGCACATTCTCATCAGGACACAAAAAGAAGAGAGCCGTGGCTTTTCAGTGATGTAAGTGGAAAATGAATTACGAAGGAATCCTAATATAATTATTTTCAGAACACTACTGATGCTATCCGCACTGCTGTTAAAAATCGTTATTCTTTCCTGCCTTATTGGTACACATTATTCTATGAGCATGCTAAAACCGGCAAGCCAGTCATGAGGCCATTTTGGGTCGAGTTCATTGATGATGAGGCTTCTTGGGATGAGGATAGACAGTGGATGGTTGGTAGCGGTCTGCTTGTCAAACCAGTTCTCGAAGAGAAGATCAAGGAACTCTCTATTTATTTGCCTGGAAAAAGACAAGTATGGTATGATTGGAACAATCATAAAGCACGTCCGTCACCTGGAGCTGTTCAAATTCCGGTTGATATTAACACGATCGGACTTTATCATAGAGGAGGTTTGTATTTTCACAATCCTGAACATCTTCAACATGAGAATGCCTATTGTCAATTTGTGTCTATTGTCACTGAGATTCTACTCGGAATAGAATGATTGAACCACTTTTTTCTGATAATCGTTTACTTAACCCCGTACAATTTACAGGCACCATCATTCCCAAGTTATCAGAAGTGAAGCTAACTACTAAAGACAACCAAAATCAACCAATCACACTTTACATTGCTGTTAATCAGAAGGGAGACCACGCTAATGGAACAATTTATTTAGATGATGGAGAGTCTTATGGTTACGAAAATGGAGAATATGCTTATTGGGGATTCACATTCAAACGGTAAGTTTGATGTGAACACATTAGTGAAGCAACTTTTTTGTTTGGGAATCCCACTATAATGTTTGTAAAAACAGAATCTAGTTTTGTATGTACATTTTCAATTCCAGTTACACAATCGCTTTGATTTCCACATTTCGAAAATCCTTTCTTTTTTTCAGGGAGCACGACTACTTGCATACCATCACTAACAAAAATCTTGACAAGAAAGGCAAACATGACAGCGATGTTTACATTGACAAAATTGTGATTCGTGGAGCCAAATTTTACCCAAGAAATGCTCATATTTTCTTGGACGACTTCTCTCCAGAGGACCTCGATTTTGAATTTAATCGAGAAAATTTCGTGATGGAAATTGCAAATCCAGGAGCTTTCGTCACCAGAGAATTCAGAATTGATATTCACTCATGAAAAAACAATTCAGATAAGGCTCTTTATTCACTTTTTATTATTTATTTTTTTAATATAAACTGTTTTGTTTAGATATGATGTTTTTTTTTCAGATTAGCGGATACACAAAATAACATTTTTTGGTTTTACATGCACCAATTATTCTTTCTCACATACATCTTTCAAAATTCACAAATTTTATTCTGAACGCAGCTTTCATATAAAGCTCTTTCATAAGTTGAACAGTAATGTCGAGAACAATAAGAGTCAAATTTCAATCAAAAATTACCCGATTCAGAAACCTCAATTTGACATTCAATAAGTAAAACCAAATCGAATATTACTTACATCATTCGGCATTGGAAAATCACCAAAAAGGCTGGGTCATACTTTCAGGCATCCCCTTCTTGCAGTTTCGGAACATTTTGTCTATTGGAATAACAAATACAATTGAATAAATGAGAAAGAAATTAACGTTAATGACGTTACACTTGAGGTTGACGTGAGGTAGTAGCCACTGTCTTTGTATCGTTGCGCAAGAGTGTTGTTTGGATAAACCAGCTGCTGTTGGTGGTGTTTGTGATGATTACCTTTGTGATGACTATGGTGTTTTCTGTAATGCCAGGTTTCATTTTCTTTATGTTTTCTAATGGAAAAAGAATTTTAGATGAGGACCGCAACTCTTTTTTCGAACCCAATTTCGGAAAAAAAGGAATGTGCTTGAGTTTCCTATCGTTACATGAGTCATTTCCTATATTTTTCCTAGCGAAGTGGATGTTTTGTCGAAATCTTTCATTTTTCGCTGTAACTACAGAGGGATACATGTAAAAGTAGGAATCAGAAAGGAATGTTTTAAAAAGTCGAGGCTACAGTATGAAAAAAGAAGTGGCGCTTTTTTTCTCTCAAAGGTAAGCACCCAGTTTGTCTCGGTCAAAGCGGAAGTTTGGAAAAAGGCAACAAAACTTGAGGTCAAATATCGAATTTATCTCAGAAAAGAATTATGAAAAATGTCTAAAAAGTACTTAAATTTAATTAAAGGTTTTCAGAATTATCAAAAACCTGTTTTTCTTGAGCTAAGAGTTGTGAACGAACAAATCTCTACGACCGAATTCCACACATGAGTTCAGAAGAAAAATGTATCCCGAATGAACGAGATTTCGGTTGAATGAACCACAACATTGCTTCAAAAACTCACTTTTTATGAACAGAAGGAACGACTTCAGTACTGCTTGTCGTGCTGCTTGTTGTAGTTGGTGGAGGACGACATACATCACAATCACATTTTTGAATGTGTTCAAACGCACATGAACCTCCAGAACTAACCTATAAGAAAAAGATTGTTTTCAAGAAAAAAAGAAACATTTTACCTGCTTTATAGAATCATCACGGACGTAGAAGTCTTGATAAGATATGCATCGAATTGTGTGCTGAACTAACGCATGGTCCCCACTGAAAAATTGATAAAATCAGAAAGGTATTGTGATATTTGTTTCTCTACAGAGCTTTTTTTAACCAATCGCTTAACAACAGAGTTATCGCGTTTTTCGAGACTGTGGAAACTTCACTGACCCGTTCTTTTCGTAAACATTTAGACAAATGATCAAGGAGCTGGGATCACGATATGCGCATTCGATTACATCATTAAAACAATGTTCGTATGTGGAACGAGCTTCTACACAATAAGTGCAGTTTGTGGTAGATGTTAATGGGCTGAACTGAACCGCAGTTGCTAGAAGGCAGATTGTATAGCAATCCATCTGAAAAATTGTTCATTAACTATGATAGTGAAATCAGATTTTTCAACGTGTTGATCAGAAAAAATTGAATGAAAAGCAAGGAGCGTTCATCATCAAACGGGCATGAATGTGAGAAACAGTTGTGTTTCATATGTGAAATATGAAGTTCAAATTGTTTGTGTAAGAAATGCCGGATGCCCAGATGAAAAACATTTTCCAAGTGGGAAAACATACAAGAGGAGAAATTCAGGAAGAATTTATTTCACAATGTTCATATATTTTTCGACTATGCGCATTATACACGGTAGAAAAATTTTGCAAGATATTTTTTTTGGATGCGAGTGTACAGAACAATTAGTAGACAAAATCCTATTCGGAATAAACATGAGTAATCCCTGTCAAAACTAACGTGTACGGGTCACAGCACAATTTGTTGGAAAACGCTTGTTATTCAAGTGCCAATTATCGAGTTTTATTCCAAAATTCCTGAATTTTCGTTTTTTTTTGAAATAATACTTTAGATGTGTTTAAACAAAAATCTGAATTGATTTTGAAAAATTTGAAAATAAGTTTCTTCGGATTGAAATTAAAAAATTTTGGCGGGCAACTGGAAAGTCTACACTCTCTTTCTCTTTCTTTCTCATGAAAAAGGATATTCTAGTGAAGCCGTCGTTTTTTGGCACCTCATTCAGGTAAGCACGGTCGATTAGTTATGTACATTTGCATAATGTACAGTGTGTGTGTATTTTTCATACGCATCTTTTTCTATTAGCCAACGAAAACACAAATAAAAAATTTGATATCATGATCCATTGATTAAATGATGAAAGCGAGAAAAGACAGCAGTAACAAAAAAGTAACAAAACGACATTCTTCCCGTCTCCGCAACAAAACGGAAATGAAACAAAGAGGTCAAATCTCTTCTCCCACTTTGATAAGAAAATGGAAAAAAAACTGATCCGTTTTCAATTTGGTGATACAAAACGTTTTGAAAACATTTTCAATTTTTGGAAAAAATTTAAAGTGGATCAGAAATTCTAAAAGTTGTACTAAGGTTGATAAGCATAAAATAAAGTTATGTTCAATTGATGAAGTTCAACCGGTAAACTGTAAAAATCGAAAAATCAGTGTGAAAATGCAAGATTAAACTATTCACTCTATAAACCAAGTGAGAACGCTTACTTTTGAGTAAATTTTATATTCACATTGGTTTTTAGAAAATTTGATGGGCGTTGAAAACAAAAATTTCTTTGCAGGGGTAATAAAACACTCCAGTGTGAAATAAAACACAATAGACTAAAATAGATTCTTTTACGAGGCGTTATAAAACCACCGAACCACTGAAATGACAGCTGTTCTTCGCATACCTTGGATCTTCCCAAATTCTAGGGGTTTTGAACTTTATCACTCGCATCTATCCAAGAATAAAATAGTTGCGTTTGGAAAACTTTCTATTCATACTATACTATGAGACAATGGAGGTTTTCAAAATAAATTCATACTTATTTTTACAAGTAGTATGTTGCTATAGATTTCCAACAAACTGGGATAATCAACTTTCTTGCCTGGAACTATTAAAAAAACATCAAATTGATTTCAATTTTTAAAACAAAAAAAACTTTTAATCAAGGAGATTGATGGTTTTTTTTTGAGAAAACTTTCAACAGAATCGAGATGACAAAAAGTTTTCATCTCACTATTCTACAAGAAACCGGAACCACCAATTCTATGAACAGATGGTGAGTAGGTTGAATTTCCATATAAAATGCATGTATCTTACACTTAACGAGTTCCCTCTTTTTCTTCTCTCATCTTCTTTTATTTTATATTCCCTGAATTCTGCTCTTTGGAAAATACCAAATGAAAATAACAAGTTGAAAAAAAAGGGGAAATAAAAACCAAAAAACCGTACAAATTGTGGGAAACCCCTGTATTTAAAAACGGAATCCAAAAACCGAAAATTTCTTTGGGCTTCGGGGATGCCCCCCCCCCT
>GL380040.1:134057-163514 GCA_000143925.2 Caenorhabditis brenneri
CAATATCGATATGTTCAAAGACGGGGGAATCCTTGGTTAGGTCGGAATCACAGATTGTTGCAGTCTAAAGCATACGGACAAGTGGGGTGGTATAGGCAGAGACACCTGAAAAAACTATGAAGTCCTTGTATGAAAGTTTCATATAGACACTCTACTTGGAGAACTCTCCGGTAAGCAGTCCGACACGATTATCACGTCGGATACGACTGCATCATACGGTCTCGCAAGACTCTGACAAGCAGCAATTCTCAATACATCTTGACACTGGTAATTGTTTGCGAGAAACTTAGGAGGAACTTACCTTGCAACAGGGGACAATTGTGAAATTCGGCATTCAATCGAATAGCAACAGAGGAAGATCTTTAAAGTATCGTCAGAAGGGGCATCAATGAGTCGGTCTAACAGGAAATTGCCTAACCGTTTATCATTCAATACAACCAGAAGCGCAACTCACGCTCCTAGGCATTAGAACTGGCCGCATCATATGAAAGTAGTATTAGATCTGGCCTGATTAGAACCGGGCACTTCCGAAGTATCCGGTAACTCGAAAATTTCGGAAGTGTTTAGGGCCCCAATGTCATATTATGTACGAAAATTCAGCCCCAAGTCGCAACTGGGAGCTTGAATATGGCCCGGTTCTGATCCGGAAAGTTCTAATCCGGGACAGTTCTAATGCGGCCAGTTCTAATGCGGGGTAGCACCGTGAAACTTAACAGACATAATAAAACCTAAAATAGTGAATACATGGAGATCTTAGAAAAACATGTTTTAACCAGGAGCCCGTTTTGAAGTTTTCGGCTTTACCGTACTGCTAATCATTTGTAGTCTTGATCGTGGTTAAGGCATTGTAATTTGTTTAGTTTTTGTTCTGTCTAGATGAGGTTATGTTTCAAATCAGATAAGGCTGGGGTGTGTGTAATCGATGTTCTCCCAGTAAAGGTTGACCGGGTGCCTGAAAAAAATTCGCTTGATAACATTGGAAATATGAAATTGGGAAAAAAGTTTTCATTCAGATGCAACGTGCTAGATGTTGTCTATGTTCTTCATTCTCAATCTCACAGTTTCTTAATATGTAAAAAATCGTGTTGAAAAAATATAGAGTGTTAAAATTATGAATGTTTTTGCTAGTGATCAAAATCTTTCACAAATCCTACTTGCTGAGTTTTATTAGATTCTGAAATGTAGTACGGACTACAAAAGAATCCGCGTCTCGCAGTTTTTCAGTTAAAAATCTCTGGTTTTAGTCAACTTTGACGAGATGCTCTAGAATGATGAGTGGTCAGATTTAGATAATTTTTTCTGCATTTATCAACTTCACAGCTACATTTCTGTAGTTGACAACGTTTCTGTACATTAATCTTAAGAAAAATAATTTTCTCGAAAAATCTATTTCAAGGAACAGTAAACACTTATTTTTTAGATGAGAGCATGGAATTATAATAACAACATCGAAATGACCAATAGTCGTTTTTTGGCGAAGTAGTGAAAAAAGTGCAGATATTCTGATTCATAAATTAAAACTTCTACGGTTCCTAGTACAGTTTCGACAATTTCTGGACATTTTTTCTTCGAATGGCATCACAATATGTTGTAAAAATTCTGCAGTAGGGTTTATAAACTCAACAAATTGGTTCATCTAATTCTGACCACTCATCTGTCTAGAGGGTTCCCCACAAAGTTGACTGAAAATCTACTAGAAAAAGATTGAAGCGCAATGTTTTCTACCAGTTCTGTACGTCTCCCAAGTTACAAACTACTGTTACATACGGTAAAAAAAAATTACTGAAATACTTACTCAAAACTTGGGAATTGTGATCCTTTTTGATGCTCTGGAAAACATTCGAAATTGGTGATCATCTCATTGCTTGGGATGAATGGTGGAACAAGCTGCAAAATGCATAAATTAAGAAAAGAAGAATTTTTCCCATGATATTTGTGATTACTAAATACAATTTCTATCAAGAATATATGGCGCTCCACAGCGGCCCACTTGTCTCCGGTGAGAGTGTAAAAAAGAGCACTTAGAACAAGGATGGCCGCAGTGGAGAGCAAGGTGATAAATTTTTTGTTTCATAATAAACCACAACAGGCTTAAGAATGATGATAGAGAAAACAGTTGCAAATCAAATAGGTCTTAAAGAAGCGGCCAACTCACTTTCTTCAGAATTACGTCTTGCCAAAGAACATTCTTGAAGTAATCGTGTTGTTTTATTGCCGATGTTCCGTCTACTCCACCTCCAAGGCGTTGTGCTGGGTCGCGAACGATCAGTTTATTAACTAAACTGCGTTCGCGTGGTGACAAGCAATTTGGAATCCGCGGGCGTTTCTTCAACAATAGATGAATGTTTATATGAAACTATCAAAAACAATCGTTACCTTCACAGTGCTTTCCGAGTATTGCACACTGTCATCGCCATCAAAGACTGACTTGCTGCTACGCATATCACAGTACGTAATGCCGACAGACCACCAGTCGCAGGCTGGTCCATAGCGTTTCTTCAAATGAATCTCGGGAGCCATTGTGTCTGAAAATTTCAGACTCGAATTCGCCAAAATTCCAATTCAAAATTTGTGTTGTAGTGGACCATCACATAGTTGGGTATTTTTTTGAGGAACACAGAATTTCAAGAAAAGAGGTTTGACTTGAAATACCACTTTGGCTAGTGACTTGCAAATGTTTCGGCTCTACTGTAGTTGACTAAGCCCAAGTCATTTTTTGAAATTGGATGGACCCAAAAAAGGTGTCGAGAAGTTGGGTGGACCCAAGAATAAGATCAAAAAATTGAATGGACCTAAGACGGGCACCTAAAAATTGGGTGGACCCAAAATGAACATTAATTAGAACGACATATTGAGAATCGGTTTTTTTCTCAAAAAATGTTTTTATTTCTTATCTCAAGCGTAATGTCTTATGCTTCATCGAGTTTTGAAAACAAAAAATCACACAAAAACGGGTCCTCAATAAGTCATTGCCGTTCATTGGAATTTTTGGTGTCCACCCAATTTTCAGGAGACAAACAACAAGAACAAATCTACCTTCACCCAACATACCCTTATAGCTTGTTATGTTTGAAATGTTTGAAAACACTAAAAATGTTCGTGTATAACCCTCACAATTCAGTCAGTTCAGCTGTTTTTTCAGCTCACACAAACGCGGCAATGTTAGAATTCTTATGATTTCAAAGAAGTGGTTCAGTGAATTTCATTTCGACTGACTCATGTTCGGAATCGGAACTTGAATAGTATTATTGGCTTTCCAGTTATGAATTGCTACACGAACCGAAGGTTTTTAACACGCGCATACCAATTCTTGGTACACAGAAGCAATTGAACTGTTTATCGATGATTTGAAAAAAATCTTACGACGAGTTCCGATTGTGCCTTCAATAGCATCATCCGAGTTGCAACTAGTTGCCGATAGCCCATAGTCGGTAATCAGAAGATGTCCATCGTGTCCGACAAGCAAGTTCTCCAATTTCACATCTCGATGAAGAATTTCTGAAACGAACAAAAAACGGTGATAGGTGTTCGTTCAGCAAGAAAGACGAACCGTTTTCGTGGAGATATCCTATTCCCTCCACAAGTTCACACAAATAAAACTCAGCAGACTTTTCGGTCAAACAGCTTTTTTCCATCATAGTAAGCATATCACCTCCTCCAGCAAAAGGCATGACAAAGACAATGTGTCGATGAGTTTGGAAGGAATACCTCATTGTCATAAAAAATGGATTGTTGATTGACGTGAGCAGTTTCCATTCGTGCTGCAAAATTTAATGTATTGATACTTTTAGACGGCATTTTCAGAAGAAAACTGATGGTTCCATTGCTTTTTTTCACATAGTTGTGACGGGCAGCTCACAAAGCTCACCGGCCCGGCCGGCATTTTCACAAGTATTTTTTTGAAGGCGCCATTACACTTCTTGAAAGCATAGGGGTTCCGTGAGCGTGAGATAACAATTTTCCTCGCATCAAAAATAAGCTTATGTTCGCAAGTAACACTCTGATGGGCTCAATGTGATCACGATTAATATCAAGGAAATGAAGAATGTTGTAAACTCTGTGAAATGCGGACAAAAGAACGCTTTTTGAATCCCGGTTGAATTTTTTCTCAAAAAACGCATCTTTCCTCGTGAAAACGAAAAAGTAGAGGCATTATCAAGCTCATGAGAGCCGCAGAATTGTATGATGGTTGTTTCAGACCCCACGTTTTACATGTTGACACAGTTCCGGCCAAATTGGAGAAAAAACAACTTCAAAACAATCTGCGCTCTCATAATGTTGTCCGAAACTTGAAATTTCATTGAACAACTAAGTTTGAGGACATTTAAGGAAGTCTTACAGACCGACTTTTGGTACGTCTTATTTTTTTTGGAAATGTACCACAAATTGATAAAATATATTTAAACCTGGAAAGAAAAAAAGCTTCTTTGGGAACATTAGTACTGCAAACTCGGGAATTTCTTAATTCGAAGTTTTCAGCCAAGAATTTTTCAACGAAAGAAACAAAATGAAAGCTATTCTTGGCACTCGGGGACATCAATGAATGTTCGTGCCTTTTTCAGCCTATTCTCAAGGTACCTGACAAATCATCATTTTTTTTACCCCGGGTCATGTTTCGAGTCAAATAGCTGGTGCCAACTTTAGTTTATATGCGAAAAACTTACTTCAACCATTTTCTTATTTTTTCCCATTTTTTTCTTTTCCATTGCCTTCATTGCGTAAATTTGGTTTTCATCATTTCCAACCAATTTCTTCACAGCAGCGACTTCTCCATACGCGCCACTTCCGATATGTTTCAAAATTAAAAACTGGTCGGCGGTTGCCGTTGGTACGCTGAATTCGCAATAAGCATTGTTTTGAATAACGATTTTTGGTTTCAACTTACTTATTCTCTCTGTTGTTCTCTCCATTTTTCTCCGCTTTGGGCAACTCTTCCTCGCTCATTACTCAAGTTCTGAAATAATCTATTTGAAAATCAGTTACAAAAGTCAAAATGTCGAGAAAACGATATGAAACAGGCATCATTATGCAATTGTTTGCCATTGAAAAAAGGGTGAAGAACAATCCAAGTACAACGTGTCTGCATGGTCATAGATTCTAAGTGAGAGAAGTAGAGAAAAAGAAACGGACAGACAAACGCAAAGAAAGGACAATTCATTGCTTGCGACCAGATGCCGTATTCATTCGAGTGAGAGTGCATGACTCGTGGAGAGAAATAAGAGATAGAAAGAACTGCTGCAGAAAAGGTCGCTTTGCGTTAGGATGCGGCTAATACGTTTGGTGAATTCCTATGCACTCAGAAAACGACGGACGTATTACCACCTCCATTGAGAATGAAGGCTTGTGGAGAGCGGATGAACCTGCCGAAAGGAAACACTAGGACTTATGTTTTTTACTCGAGAATCGTGAATTATCTTTTTCGTCGGAGATGATACGCTTGTTTTTTTTTTCAGATTTGATTAATTAGAATTGATTTTCAAATGTTTGAGATAGTTTGAAATATTTTGGAACAAATGGCTTGGCACACCGAAGCCTATTGATATTTTTTCGTGATTATTTCTTTAAAAAGAAATATTAAGAAAAGAAATTTCAAAATATTTTCTGATTGATTTCACTGTTGTTCTGAGTTTTTTTACTACATGAAATGTTTAGCTCAACAAACAAGGCAAATAAATCAAAACAATATTTGTGAGTTTCAAGTCAGAGGAATACATTTCTGGAGTGTGCGAAGTAAATCGAGGACAAGGAAACTTTTGAAAAAAATCTGTAACTGAACCAAAGAACAGAAAATACAAGTATAAGGAAGGAAGAATATAATCAAAATTATTTTTCATGGCATTTTTTCACATGTACCGATCAACTGTCAAGAGCCTTTTTACACTCGGCGGTAGTAGACAATTTTTCTTTGTCCCACAAACTATACTGGAGAACTTTTCAGAATAGTAAATCGGTGTCAAATATGACTTTACACGTTAAGTAATATATTCGGATTAGAGAAAAAGCAGCTCATAATTTGAGTGGACATGGAGAAAGAATAAATTCAAGTGTATGAGTTAGTTCCTTCAAATCATTTTTTAAACTGCAATAGAAGTCGTTTGATTGATGAAAAACTTTGATTTTATTTTTTGAATTTTTTCCGATTGAGCTTTTTCAACAGTTATTATAGTTTTGATAAGACTGAAACATATGCTCGCAGGTTGTGATGTTGTGGTTTACCTAAACCTGAAAGCCTTATCTCAATATCAGATCAGCGAAATAGTTCCCTAAACCCTCTCCTTTCTTTCATTTTGATCAATGAATGATTGCGCATGCTACTTTTTATTGTTCATCAGTCAACTGACTCACAAACTTCTACTTCTTATCAAAATTCTGAACAATTCTTCACCTCGTCATTGACCTACAGCGTGAATCATTCAATCACTGTACAATGGTTTGTCACAGAGAGAAGTGAAGCCAATAGAAAACCTTGAAAATGAACCTGTTTGGAAGAAAAGAACTATAAGACAAATATCGCTAAATTACAGCTGAACCAATAGAGAGTAAGTGTTTTGAAAAAGGTGAGTCACGTCTAAAAAGTGAGGCAAAGAAAGAGGGTGAATAGAAACGAATCAGCTAACAAGAAATTCAAAAAGGAATAAAGAATGAGAAGAAGATAGAGAGGAAGAGAAATAAGAGGCGATGGAAAGAACAGACAGCTACTGTCTGTGGCGGATTGGCAAAAGCCGATACAAACGCTTCTAAGCGTTTCTTTTCCCATGATTCTTTGTAAGCGTAATATTCTTCTGATTTCCTGTCTTTGCTGTTTCTTTTCTACGTTTGTTTTGACTACTCGAGTTCAGAAGGCTTCTAAGAAACAGCTTGCCAGGATAAAGCAATTACTGAATGAAGAAACAGAAATGTTAGTTCATAATTTTAAACCGACTTCATTTTAAACCTGAAAGTAAGGTATTTCCTTTAGGTTTTATATTTTTCACTAGATGAAAACTCATGTCCACAGTGAAACTGAAAGATTTAAGAATTGATCCATGTTTTCAGCCAAAGAGCTTCTATTCAAAGTGACTCAGTTGATGTGTTCGACGATATAAAAAAGGATCCAAACGCGAGGAACCACCCCGTGAGTCACGATTTTCATGATTTCTTAGAAAGATAACGTATTTTTCGAAAATCTTTATCGAATTTCATCTAAAACCTTCCGAATAAAAGAGAAAACCTTGAAAAAAACAAACAACATGAATGAAACATCTGCCGAGGTAGTCTGGTTGGAACTGTGGAAGTATGTTAACAATGAGATTGTAGCGATTCAGGTTTTCTTCATAACTAGGTTTCGGTTTCAGTTTTTGAGAACGTTTGAACGTGACATAAATGACAGAAAAGGTTCTCAACATTAAAGGAGGGTGGAACTCAAAAAAATAATTTCTTTAAAAATTTGACAGTAGATACCTCTGGTGGGTTTGAACCTAGGGTCCATTTGGCTGAACACCGAAAGCGTTACCGGCTGCGCTATGCGACCCGGAAAGCGCGCCGACTCTACTTGCCTATAGCCGCCGGGGCCTTTTTTAGTCTCAATACGAGTCTCAATACAACGAGAGTTCCCACCTCCTTTAATGAATATTTCTGAAACCAAGACAGTTTGTTTAATACTATTCTCAATAGAATGCCTCTTAAAATTTCATCATCTTGGGTTAAATTTTTCTGATTGCTAGTTTAATGGTCTCGAAATCAGTATCAATTTTTTTCAGGATGAGCTGACAGTAAACAATGCCGATGAATATTTCCAAGGAGATGTTGATTTATCCGAACAACAAGCTAAAATTATTGAGAATCAATTTATGGAAGGCAAGCGAGAAAAACGAAAAGTAATTATTTTTTTTCAATTTTCAAAGTTTAGATTAGCCACTTTTTTCATTATTTTTGTAAATTCTCAGATTGGTAAAACCCCGCTCTACAAAAAATGGAGTACGAAAGGACCTATCAGTTTTGACTATGCGGAAAGTATACCTTCTCAAACAAGACGGAAAATCAGGTAAAATTCTTTCACACATCTCGAAAAACCGAAAAAAATTGCAGAGACGCCATGCTTCTTTGGCAGCAACATACTTGCATCAGATTTGAGGAAGGAGGTCCGAACGTGGATAGGTTAGAATTTTTTGATGGAGGTGGATGCTCATCGTTTGTAGGCAAGGTTGGAGGAACACAAGTGAGTTTTTTTTTTTAAATAAAATTTGTTCGACAGAAAATTATGAAGACCGTGTTTTTCGGAAGAAGAATCAGGCTTCAATATCTCACGACTGACTTTTTTTAACTGGTGAATTTTCAAATCAGTGAAAAAGTTTTTCTCCAATCCAAAAAACAAAAATAGATGAAATTCATAGGAATTCGTTAACTTTCCAATCGAATTTAGGGAATTTCCATCTCAACACCTGGTTGCGATGTGGTAGGGATTATCAGTCACGAAATCGGACACTCTTTAGGTATATTCCACGAGCAAGCTAGGCCTGATCAGGTAATTTTCCGATATAATAGCAGATTTTTTCAATTTCGATTCCAGGAACGAAATATTGCAATCAATTATAACAATATTCCACTTTCGCGCTGGAACAACTTCCAAGCGGTGGGAGAATCTCATGCTGAAACATATGATCTTCCTTACGATACTGGTTTGCAAAACTTTTCTTTTTATTCTAGAACGAATTTTTAGGCAGTGTAATGCATTACGGCGCTTATGGTTTTGCCTCCGACCCTTATACACCGACAATCAGGACATTGGAACGAATTCAGCAATCAACGATTGGACAGAGAGCAGGTCCATCGTTTTTGGATTACCAAGCGGTAATTCTGCCCTTAAAGTTAAAATTTCTGTACTCTCTTTGAAGATTAACTTAGCTTATGGATGTACCGAATCTTGCCCTCAGCTTCCATGTCTACGCAATGGATACCCGAATCCTAATGATTGCTCCACGTGCACATGCCCAGAAGGATTGTCAGGAATGTTCTGTGAAAAAGTTGCGGTGTCAAACGCTCAATGTGGTGGCGTCATTTTTGTAAGAATTTTTCAAACCTTTATTCAGTCTGAAACTTCACGTCTTCAATAATTCAGGCCACAAAAGAAGTAAAATATATTCAAACTCCAAACTATCCGGATGCGTTTCCAATAGGCACCGAATGCTACTGGATCATCGCAGCCCCAATTGGTTGGTGTTTATGTTTCAGAAAACAGTGTCAGTCCCGTTGTCATCATTAGTGAATGTTTTTTAATAGATTTTAACTTTTTTCACGTACTCATTTCCAGAAGGACGTGTTTTCATGGAATTCGAAGGTGAATTTGATTTCCTTTGCGAAGACACGTGCGATAAAGCATACGTGGAAGTCAAGTATCACAGCGATCAACGTCTCACAGGTGCTAGATTCTGCTGCTCGTTGCTTCCAAAATATAGACTGATTTCATTCAAAAATGAGATGATTGTCATCATGAAAGGACACAGTTCACGAGGATCTGGATTCCGAGCAAAGTTCTGGTCGAACTTAGGAGAGCCAGAAGGAGTAAGTCGATTTCAAAAAAGTTCAGAGATTAGCTCCAAGTATAATATTTTGAATACTGCTAGTTGAAATGTTTTATGTTGCTATTTTACAAAGTTGTTTAATACTAGTTTTGAATAGTCGTCCTGCATTGCTGATAGTTTTTGGCGTTCTCGATTGTAAACTCACGGAACATAAAATCTGATAGAAAACGAAGAATAATTAAGGTAGTCACGGAAATGCCACCCACAACCAATACTATCTCCGAAACTATCACGTCTACTAGAAAACAAGAAGTAATACCACCAGTACTCACAACGACAACTCTTTTTGGAAGACTTGCTAAGAAAATGTTTTTCACAAGAAAACCAACAACATTCCCTACAACGACGTCGCCTGCTACAACTACTGTGACTCCTGTTCCATCTACAACAGAGAAAGTAACCACAACAACTCCGTCTTCATTTATTACTGGAGAGACAGCATTAACAACAGAAAGTACTACAACAGAAGCTTTTTCAATTTTGCCAACTATGTAAGTTTATCGTTTGAACAGTGTGTTACGTCTTGGACCAAAATGCAAATAACACACATTCAACGGTCCAGCCAATCCCATGTTATTTCAGACTACCTCCAATCAACTCACTTGTGGGAGTGTTGCCTTCAACGCAAGCCCCTGATATTATCAACAGTGTACTCGGTCAGTTCTAAGAATTTCAGGCAAATCGAGTTCTTCCACCATCTACTTTTCTATCCGGAATATTCTTCCATTTCTTTGAAAATTTTCTCAACCGGGCGGATTTTTCCGAAAAAAAAAACGACCAGAACGAGTTGAGAACCTTATTTTTGTTTCAGAATGTGGTTGTTCTGCTTGGGCTGAATATCAAGGGGAGTGCTCACAACAATGTGGTGGGTGTGGTCACAGAACAAGAACAAGAGAATGCAAAAAAGAAGCATGCAGGTAGTTATAGCCGCAAATGATATGACATAAGAAAAATGAAACTTCAGGAAAGTGGAAAAACGACCATGTGAATTCAACGCGTGCCCAGAAGGAACGAACTTCCTCATAAATAACTCCGAGTTTCACATTTTATGGAAAGGATGTTGCGTTGGATTGTTTAGGTATCTAAATGCTATCCAATACCGCCTAACCGTTGTTTTTAGGTCTGGCGAGCAATGTTCTCCTTTGGAAACGGAATCCAATCCATTTCTAAAGCTTATCAGTAACCTTTTAAACATTAATGATGACAAACGGAACGAAACACTAATATCAAGACGCCTTGGTCGAGGAGAACATTAATATACGATTTCATTGACTAGGGAGTTTGAGAAGTTTCTAATGATATTGTTTGTCCATGAAAATTGAAAAGGCAGTGAATAATTATTATTTGTATAAATAAACTATCTACTTTATAACACGCGTTTTTTTTGCTTAATATTGCTCTCAACAAAATAAAATTGCAACTCAAAAATATGTGAAGGTAACTACACATAGCATCAGTTTGTCTGTTTTTGTTCTCCCACTGATAATCCGCGCTTTCATCAGAAATTCTGATTTTGGTCAGCTTTTGTTCAATACGAAAGAGTAGTTCATTTTATTATTTATAAACAGGAATATAGGCGTAGTACAAATGTTTTGATTTTTCAATGGGATGACGATATGGAAAAACACCTTGAAGTTAAAACTTTCGAAGAGAAGACACAGCGGAAAAGTGAAAAAAGAAAGAGCAATGGAATCATTATGCTTTTCCATTTTTCAAAATCAGATAAATACAAGTTTTCAGATAATATTGGCGTCCTTTGCCATAGAGTAGAACAATCCATTAGTATCAGAAAGCAGTTTTTTCGGAGTATCAAACTCGGCAACAACGCCTCTGTCCAACACAAGGAGACGGTCGCTATCAATAACCTGGAAAAAGATTTGCATTCAAATAGATTTTTTTGTTCTGCGTTCCTACTTTTTTTCGGCACTGTTCTAAAATCACGGTCCCATCCACAAAATCACGGTCCCAGAAAAAAATCACGGTCCCAAAAAAAAAATCACGGTCCCAGTTTTAAAATCACGGTCCCAGTTTAAAAATCACGGTCCCAATTTTAAAATCGCGGTCCCAAAAATAAAATCACGGTCCCATCCTGAACTTGATCCCGGCCTCACTAAAATCACGGTCCCAATTTTAAAATCACGGTCCCAAATTTAAAATCACGGTCCCATTTTCAAAATCACGGTCCCATCTTTTGAACTGTATTTCTCACTTTTGTCGTCTCCGAGAAAGCACATAAGGAATTTCATTGAGAATTCACCTTTGATAGGAGAACCAGCTTTCTTCAAAAGAAATTTTTGAGCATTAGAAGAAAAACTTTAAGTACTGGAAGAGTGTTTTCGTTTGTGAAATAGGCTTAGTACATTCACAGCCTAACTGACTACACCTCTTCCCCAAGCTCAGCACCATGAAAGCAAAGAGGATACTCTGAAAAATGACGCCCTGGAGCAGAACTAACGGAGCTTTCCCCAATTTTTGTAAACACCATCAGTAAAAGAGGCTTACACAGGTAGATCGCGGGGTATATATGAGAGGCACCTGTTACCTATGCGTTACCGCAACAATCATATTTATACGCCCCAATTTATGCACCGTATATGCCTGAAGTTTCCATGGTCGCTATTTGTCTCGTAGAAAATCAGTACTAATTGGTGCGGATGGATATTATATGTGCCTCATGGGTAAACCATATGCGTACCTGTGTTAGTAAAATCACTGGCAAACTGACTACACCTTACACAAAGCTTAGCGTCTTGGACAGGACAGATTTTGAATTGACATGGGGCGCTATCTTTGAACAAAACCTCCATTTTTTGATCAGGCTTAGGCCTAGAATTATGGGGGGGGGGGGTTCCTACATGATGGGAGAATATTCTTAAAACGTGGGGGCTCTAACATTTCTTGGTAAAATAGAAACTTGCCCTGTATTAGAAGCCCACCTGTAATTGAGGCCCACTCTGAAGACCTCTTCGAAAAATAGAAGCCCATAGGCTTCGATAACAGTATTTCCGGTATATCCGGAAACACTCTTCTAGTAATTAAACTTTTTTTCTTATGCTTGAGGAAGAGGTGTAGTCAGTTTGGCTGTGAATGTACTAAGCGTATTTCACAAACGAAAACACTCTTCCAGTACTTCAAAGTTTTTCTTCTAATGCTCAAAAATTTCTTTTGAAGAAAGCTGGTTCTCCTATCAAAGGTGAATTCTCAATGAAATTCCTTATGTGCTTTCTCGGAGACGACAAAAGTGAGAAATACAGTTCAAATGATGGGACCGTGATTTTGAAAGTGGGACCGTGATTTTAAATTTGGGACCGTGATTTTGAAATTGGGACCGTGATTTTTAAATTGGGACCGTGATTTTAGTGAGGCCGGGATCAAGTTCAGGATGGGACCGTGATTTTATTTTTGGGACCGTGATTTTAAAATTGGGACCGTGATTTTAAAACTGGGACCGTGATTTTATTTTTGGGACCGTGATTTTATTTTTGGGACCGTGATTTTTTTCTGGGACCGTGATTTTGTAGATGGGACCGTGATTTTAGAACAGTGCCTTTTTTTCTACGTTTCTATCTAATCAAAACTTTTTTTTCAAGTTGAACTAACCGTATTGAGACGATGGGCAATTGTGAGAACAGTGCAGTTGTTGAATTGTTCACTGATGGTTTTTCGAAGAAGGCTGTCTGTTTCGACGTCCACTGCGGCGGCAGCTTCATCAAGTACCAGAACTTTCGATTTCCTGAGTAGAGCACGAGCCAGACAAATCAATTGACGTTGGCCGACGCTGAATGAAAGTATCTATATTCTCTGATAGAAGTTTCAAATTACCTCAAATTCTCTCCTCCTTCAGAAATGTGGTGTTGCAGTCCTTCTTGTAAAGATTCCACGAATGGCGCTAGATGAGCGTTTTTCAAAGCTTCCCAAATTTGGAAATCTTCTGGAAATACAAACAACCAATGTTTAAAAATGTCATTATGACTTACGGAAAGCATTGAAAGGATCTAAGTTCATTCGCATTGTTCCCGAGAATAAAACTGGATCTTGTGGGACAATTGTGAGACATGAACGAAGTTGCTGAAAATTTTTTCAATGAGTAATACATTTTGAGAGAAATCGCTGGCGTTAGAAAACATTAAAAAAAATTGCTTACCTCAAGCTGCAAATTGGCAATATTCACTCCATCGATTTCAATACAACCTTCATCAGCTTCAATTATGCGGAACAGAGCAAGAGTGAGAGAACTTTTTCCAGCTCCCGTTCTTCCAACTATTCCAACTTTTTCGCATGGTTTTATATGAGCTGTAACACCATGTAGAACTAATTCCAGCCCCGGTCGGTATCTAATGCTGAAGTTTTTGATGAAAATTTCTCCTTTATTAGGCCAAGATGAAGGTGCTGAATCTGTGGATTGTTTTCCTTCGGTTGGAGTGATTGTGTATTCATTTATTCTTTCTACTGCAACAATGTTTGTTTCTAGTTCACTTGTCATTCGGACAGCCCAGTTGAGAGTTTGCGTTATCTGTAAATTTTATTTTGAGAAAGTGAATTGAAAAAATCCTCACAATGGAATTCATTGACAGTACAGCTTTAGGATTGTCCAGAATTTCGTGAGCAGACTTATTTCAGAAATGGATTCAGCGTGGCCGAATTAGTCTGCTCACAAATTTTTGGACAATCCTAAAGCTGTACTGTCAATGAATTCTCTTGTTAGAGAACAAAAAACTAGAACTCAAATTATGCGGTTTTTTTATTTTAAAGCGATAAATACTGAACTTCTGTTTTGTTTCCACCGTAATTCAGTTCAAATAAACTTACATTTAGTGCATATGAAACTGATAATCCAACAAGTCCAGCAGTTAATCCTGGGGATCCTCGGAAATAGACGGCTGCACCAGCAGCAGAAAAAACAATCAGGTTTCCAACCATTTCCAAACGAACCGCTAACCATCTACAAAGTTTGTTGCTTTTTTGAATGAGTTTGTTTAAAAGCATGATAATCAAAGTAATTCATGGCTCAGTATGTTGAAACTTGAATGAGTCTTTCTGAATAAATTGAATCCAATGCATACACATGTTGAGGTTCAATTTTTCAAAGCTGTTCAGAACCAATGTACATACTAATATCTCATTCAAATCTGAGTTCAGTGTATTCTTTTAAGTGAGATTTTTTTGACAACCGGAAACGTACGTCTACAGAACTTTATTCTAGAATGGTACGAGTTTCTAAACTCGACTCCAGAATTAGGTACTATTACATTACTAGAAATACGTTGATATTAAAATCGTGGAGCTTCTTTCAAGTCAGAAAACGTCTTCTATCAGAAAATGTTCTGCTGGGAAAGTTATCATTTTGTTCCCCCAGTTGATTTGGTTTTATACAAAATGAATGAAGTCACCTGTTTGCCACAATACTTGGATAATAAGTGGATAAATTCTCATCGACTCGTAGTTGGGATTCCTTGATGAATTTATCCACAACACCATATGCTCGAATTGACGATGCACCTTGGATAGATTCCTGAATGTTCATATAAGTTATGGGTTTTCTCTTTGCGCAAACTAACTTGGAAGTGTGAGTAAATTGGCGATCTTGATGCAGATTCAAGTCGTTTCAATTGTCGCGAAACGCTTACATAAAATCGCTGAAAATCAAATTTTTACATGACTTGAAAAAATAACTATTCGAAGCATGCAGTTGATTATGAAAAAAAAAACAACGTTGACAAACACACGAAACGAACCACAACAAGAAGATAAACAAACAACAAAGGAAGTAAAACCGAAATGGCGAATGGTGTTGCACACAAAATGATGACCAATATCTCAATTGTTGCAACAGCTGTTCGAACAAACATTAACATTGAACGAGGTATATCCACGTCGATGCCATCAACATCCTGAGCATTAATAAGACTTGAAACTTGCACCAGAGTTTTAGCACAATGACATAAATTGAACCAACCGCGGACACATAAACGAATCACATTAGAAATACATTTTTGGATACAAGTTCTCAGACAACAGTTATATTCTATGCTAATCCGTACTAATATCTCGGTTTTCGGGAATACCCTAAACAATTACAGTGTTGTTAAAACCCCAGTGTTTTTCTTTGACAAAACTGAAATATCACTGAAAACTCAAAGAAGAAAAACTTCTGGATCTTATATCATATATTTGCCTGATATTTGTTTTGCTTAGGAGGATAACTATTTGATATATGGCTCAGTTATGTGATCTACATGAACATCTGATAAAACTTCGTGAAACGGATTAGCAATTTCAAAGTAATTCGGAAATATATGTTTTCCTAATTCAGTCATATGAGAGCTTGCATCTTGAACAAAAAAAGACAGAACCAACAGAAGTTTTGAATAAAACAAGGAATACGATAACATGCATTGAAACATTCATGCTGACCAAAATACGAAGATATCCATATAATGTTGGTAGAATGATCAGTAGTGACGCTGGAGTTGCATAAACTGGAACGGCGAATATTGTTACAGCTTGCACTATTGCACCAACAAACGTCAAAATGCAGGAAGGAAGACGAGAGTCGATCACATCAACATCCTATATAAAAATTCACTATTTCATGCGTAATCACTCCATTCTGGGAACACACTGCACGATTTGCAAAAACCTCAAACTTTAAGAAACGTGATTGAGGGAGCGTTTTACTTAGCCTCAATTTACATTTAGTGGAATAGTACCCATCACAAAATTTTGAGAAGCTTCCAGTTAAACAGAAGCAACTTATGAACATATATTTTGAAAAAAAAAAAGATAAATGGAACGTTTTTCCGCTGCGTACAGTATCGCTGAGAATATTTTCCAATGTTTCCAGTTCATGAAAATGTTGAAGTAGGGAAAAAGTATGTTTCTAAGCTCTTGAACTTGCTTTTTGTGAGTTAGAATTTTGACAGTGGATAACCGCTCCTTAGTTAACCCAATAAAATAAGTTTGACAGGTTTTGAACGTAAACGACACATAAAAACTACACCTCAAACACGTCCGATATCGGCTTTTACGTTGAAAGATTTCAAAGTAATACATGCAAAGAATCAGCTTGTTAGTGATTAGCAAACACTCAAACATCAGTCGTACCAATACAATGAAGTAGATAAATCCAAGAAAGATGAATGCGAAACCGGCATAAGGTGTCGCCCATATAATAACTACGACAGTTGAAATGACATTGAAAATTGTCATGACCATCGCGCGTGATGAATGTGGTAAGGTTTGATCGACAGCTTCGATATCCTGTGATGATATTTAACATATATGAAATTGAGGCAGAGCTAGGGTTTGAAGATGAAAGTTATCTAGCATCTTACATTGTGAAGAAAAAAATTGTGAGTGAACTGGTGGGCAGTGAGGGGAACAGAGAATGTGAGCATTAACTTGTTGCGAGGATCAAAAAGTTAAATGAAAGCAGTTTTTATACAGCTTCTTCATAGTTTCTTACTTTGTGCGAATAATATTTATTGGTGGTGGAATTAAAAACTTGCAATGTTTGAACCTCTGGAAAAGCTGTTTAGCTAAATTTCTAATGAAATTGAAAAGTGTTTTTGAGGCTTGAAGAAGGGTAGTTAGTTGATAATTTTCAATTGCAAACGTGCGGCAGAACCTTTCTTCCATTCGCCATGAAAAATGAGTTTTTGTCATTTTAAGTGGAGGTGGCATTTTTCACGAGAAATGTCAGATTTTTATCCTTTGTATAGAGCATGGCGTAAACGGTAAACGACAGTTATTGAGGTTATCTTTGTTGCTCCAGAAAGAAGCAAGGTTTGCAGGTAAGATTTGAAAAAAATATTTGTGTATAGCTAAACCATGTTTTCGTCATTATTACCGCCGGTTGGATTTATGGAAATTGTTTGAAATTCTTATCGCTCACCTTTCCAAATCTATTGAGGATCCTGCCAAGTGGTGTTACATCGAAAAATGCCATTGGAGACCTCATTGTATTTTTCAGTAGCCCACCATGAAGGAGTCTGCTAGCACGTACCATTCCGAGAGCCATGATCACAGATGCAGCGCAAACAGACGAAGCTTAAAGGTAAAGTTTTGAACTTCCATTAGAAATGAAATTTTCGAAATTTAGAGCCAGTTTTTTTACCGGTAACATAATATTATAAACATTCTCAATCAATTTTTTTCACTAACCTTGACCCATTCCTAGCATGGCGTAAATTGCCAATCGTCCTTGAGTCTCACTTGTGCTCACATTGCCTGCTTGAGCAATTTTTTTAGCGTCGTCAGACCATCTGGCTAAGTACAGGTTACTGACCACTCCCAACACGCTACTGGCAATGTACACCAAGAAAAACATTATGGCGATAGGAATCCCAATAGACCGGAAGTAAGACATGTAGATTTCCAGTTTTACTTTTCCTGTTTCCACAGTCTCCTTTTCAATAAGCTTGGGTTTGGCCTGTTTTGGGATTTCCAGTGGTTGTTCTTTTGGTTTCGCTCCGAGAAGAGATTCTTTTTCTTCATTTTTTACAAAATTGCCTTGTGGTGTTTGCTCTGGTTCATTATTTCGAACCGTTTCAGAATTCAGTTCATCATTTTTGACAATTTCCTGACTCATCTGACTTTGAATTCTTTTTCTGAATCCGGGACTGACTTGATCCATATCGCGCAATATTTCATATACATCTTTGGCTGAAAAACAACATCTACATAGTTGCTTCGAATCACAACAATGATGAAAAACATTCAGGAATAACCTACAATCTTCTCCGAAGCTCACACTTCTTCCACGATGTTTTGACTCTTCCATCAAGAATTCTTCCAAAAATTCAGCGAATGCTCCATTACTATTCATGAGTTCCTGATAAGTTCCCATTTCACTGACAGTTCCATTTTTCAATACTATCACTTGATCACAATATTTCAGATAATTCAATCCATGAGTAACGAAAACACGCGTTTTGGTCCCGAGGCACCCAGTGGCAGACGCTGAAGATTTGATTTAATTCTAGTAAGTAGTAAGCAGGTGAACTCACAAATCACATTCTCAAAGATATGTTTCCCAACATGTGAATCAACAGCAGACAGCGGATCATCAAGAAGAACAATCTCCGATCTTTGATAAACAGCACGTGCAAGTGATATTCTCTGCTTCTGACCTCCAGACAGATTGATACCCTGGAAATGCTCATTTTGAGATGACAACGGCAATAACAATGTACCTTTTCTCCAATTTCCGTGAGGTCTCCTGCCGGGAGACTCTCCAGGTCCTGAATTAAAGCGCAGTCTTCTGTTGCTTGCTGATAAAGTTGCCGGTCATACGGTTTGTTGAACAATATGTTGTCTCTCAAACTCAAATTTTGAATCCATGCCTGTTGAGGTACATAAGCAATCGACCCATTGACTTGTACACTTCCAGATTGCTTGTTCATTTCTCCTGAACAAAAAAAAGATATTTCCAGTTCATCTGAATAGTTAACCTAGCAGGGCGTGTAATAAACTGGATTTTCCTGAACCAACTCGTCCAACAATAGCTACCAACTGTCCTTTTTTGATGTTGATGTTAATATCACATAGAGATTTGTCTTCTTCTTTTGATCCCCATGCAAATGAACCGTCTTCGATTTTAATAGCAGTTTCAGATCCTCCATAACCGATAGAGCTCTGTGGTGCCATTTCATCTGCAGCGAAAAACTCTTTCAACCGGGTGTTACTTGCAGCACATTGAACAGCTTGACTGAAAACCATTGCAAACACAGCTAGTGGGAAGCGGAGGATGTTGAAAAGCGCTAAGGCCACAAACGTGATTTGTGGGGTGAGTATGTTGTTTTCCGGATCCCAAAGTACGTAAATTCCAAATGTCATCACAGCTACCTGAATTTCAAAATATGTGATTTTTGTCGGTCATAATTTTTTGGTTGGTAGTCCAAATTTTTTTGGTTTTTCGTAATATTCAGAGACATCATTGATAAAACAAAAGTTTTGAAATTTTTTGTATAACAGAACAGTTTTAAAAACTCACCAAAAATGGAGCACAAGCCCAAGAAAGTGTCGTTGCTGCATTCAAGTATGAGAGTCTCTTCAAAACGCGTATTTCCTTCTCCCTAATATCCAAAACCATTTTCTCCATACTCTGTTCCCACGAATACAGTTTCAACACTTTCATTCCATTCAGTATTTCTGACATAAGCTTCATCCGTTCATCTTTGTATTTCATTTGTTCCATTTGACAATTTCTCATTTTGATTGATATATACGAGTTTAGAGGGATCAGGAGGATTAAAATAATGAATCCAGCTAAAACGGAGACTCCTAGAAGTTTCCACAAGAAATAGAGAGACAGCAGTATCTGAATTTTTTCTTGTTATTAACAGCTTGAAAATGGCTTCAAACCTGTAATGGAGCCGACCAGAAAAGCATAATGAAGGTTGTCATATCTTGGACTCTTTGAATATCTACAGACATCAGATTGACAATTGCTCCGGTAGTTTTTTGTTTCTTCGCTTCATTTGACAAATTCAATGTTTTGGTATATACTGCACTTGTTAGCACCGACCTAATATTCATACCCAATCGGAACATCTCATGGAAGTATTGATGTAAGATTAATGATTGAATGAGGGATGACAAAAACATCAAAAAAGCAATTGAGACTCCAATCCACATAGGTTGATTCTCATCTTCAATGAAGCTGATGAGTTGCTTCAAAAGTTCGGGAGCAATAAACTGCATTAAATCGAAAATGAGTTTGTAGCATCCACCAGCTAGAAATGTGAATTTGTAGGTTTTGAAAATTGGCCACAATATTGATGGATGGTTTTTTGGTGTAGCAGCTGCAGGGTTGTTTTTGATCAATCGACGGTATTTGTCTATTTCAGGTTTCAAATGAGAAATGAATGAAGGTATCAAGTTCTCAGCTTTATCCCTTTCATTCAAATCCCAAAGATCTTCTTTTTCCAGCGGTTTTCTGTTTCCTAGGTAAGCGAGGCTTGAAAACCATTGAAAACTGAGCTGGTTGAAGAACGAGGCAGTGTGTTCAGGGCAGGAGTTTTTCTGAAACAGTATTTTGTTTATCTTACAATCGGTGAATGTTTTTTTAGCTTCGTAGTTTTTAACAAAAATTTATTTTATCTTATTTCATGGTTTACAAAGCAGCAAAACCGCTTGTTTTATGTTTTGACGGTTCGTGAGGTTTTTCATGTTCACTAGTTGCAAAACTTCTTATCAAATCAGATTCAAGGCAGTGAAATTTTTGGAAGTCTAGCTGTGACCATTCTCAAATATGAAAAAAGGGAATGAAAGGGGCTGATAGAATATAAATAGATGAACAAAATCTTCAAAATAGAACTCACCCCAACGTATCCGTTTGCAGGTGTGTCGACAAAACAGCATAAGAAAAGTTCCAAACTAGAAAATGCTATAGAAGCAATGTACAAAATTGCTCTTATGTGATCCACTTCATACTCTTCATAGATATAACCACTCAGGTAATATCTGAATTC
The DNA here is from genome assembly GCA_000143925.2 of Caenorhabditis brenneri. Lineage (NCBI taxonomy): Eukaryota > Metazoa > Nematoda > Chromadorea > Rhabditida > Rhabditidae > Caenorhabditis > Caenorhabditis brenneri. The sequence continues at coordinate 155,092 of GL380040.1, forward strand.
GGGGATTCCGCATACCACAATTAATAACCAGTATAGTGTAACAACTCCTGATGTGATGATTCCTCTGTTTCTGCAGGCAATGGTTAACACGAGTGCTAGGCAAAATCCTGAATATTGAATGGTTTTGCATTTTCAAATGAACATTTTAGTCAAAAACCTCTAAACTGTTTTAGAATCGATATAGCAAAACAAGTTAAAATTTATGTGATAAAACTATTGCTTGTTTCTTTCAGATTTTGTTTTGACATTTTTGGTAATGGTTTCCATTTTCATTATTTCAAAAAAACAGACATTTTCAAAAAATTGAGTAATTGCTATTAGGAGTTTAAGTTTTGCCTCCTGTGAAATCAACAACGAAAATATATAACTCGGAGGCAAACCTGGAAACTGGGAGCTAACTGTTCATTTTTGTTTCAATGTGTTTTAGTAGCATTAACACATGGAACGTAAAGAACAGTTAAGACTTTGCATTTAAGATTATCACATACCTGCATACTGCACTAAGTCGCCATAAAAATGAATAGCATTATAAATTGAAGAATTGGAGAAACGGAGATAAAAATCGTAAATGATGGTGGCGGTGAGATCAACAACTAGTAAGCAACATAAAATCTAAATTTTTACATTTTTTGCAGGACTGGAAAATTCAAAAACTCACTATTCTTAATGAAATAGGAGAATAACTTCGCAGATGGCCGTTTCGGCTTTTGTAAAGCTCGTAAAATACAATTGGTGAGAAGATTATTAAGAAGATAGTTGGTATTGTGGAAAAATCTGTGTGCTGGCCGCAATCCGTTACCTGAGGAAGTGCAGTACTGTTTCTCCACCCATGTTCGAGAAGCTGAAAATAATTATTTCTATTTTGTAGAACCAATACAAAAGAAGTGTTCAAACATAAATGCAACTCACTTTGTTGTTGCTTCCGCACACGAGTTCGCGAACCAGAGGTAGCATTTTTCTAATATGTGGTTTTTTGAACTGTTTCCCGGTTATACATTCATTTGTGACCTGAAGTAATTTATTTGTCATGTGAAAAAAAAATTGAAGAAAAAAGCGTTAAAAATTGATAGAAAGATTTTCGTAACAAAAATCTATGATAGGCTTTTCTCACTGAACGAATTCTAAGTAACTAGTCGTTCTAACCTGACAAATTTTGATTTATTTGTGGAACGGGGATTCGGGACTTAAATAAAAATAAATGAAAATTCTATTTCGTATTTTCATGCAAAACCAAATTCGAATACATTAAGTTTTAGCACATGGCTGCTTGAACTTAACTAAGCGTTGCTAAAAGATTGGGTGGTTTCCCAGAGTGCAGAGAAAAAATATAAAGCTTTCCACTTAGCATTATTTGCTTGAAAGATAAGGGAGGAGAGAAAAAGCACATTTACAAAAAATAGTGCGAGAAAGAGAGAGCTCAAAAATAATGACAAAGATTATTATGGGGAAAAAAGCGTCATAGTAATACAAAATGACTTTATTTTCATATAGGAGCTCCGAAAATCCCGCGAAAAACATTTATGTTTTTCTATAATGATTTCAAAACAGCCTACTTTATTGAAAAATTTTTATATTAAAAACATGACTCATAAACGAGAACATGCGAGGAAATAATCCCAATTTAATCTTTAAGTTGAAAGCTGGAGTCCGAAATAACTGATAAAAGCAAGACTGCGGCCAACAATTTCTGTCTCAAGGCATTCAGAATAATGACGCAAAATTGTTCATGGTGATGTGAAAGAGGATTGTTAGATACAAAATGCGTTTCTTGGTGACATTAGTTGTGACCTTTTAGATTAGCGAAAACTTCAGTTCTGCAGAAGAGAATTAGAAAAAATGGCTTCACTTATTGGATTGTGGAAAAAAAAAAGAAAATCGGCAAGATTGTTTCTGTTGAATTTGTTTTCATCGTGTTATTTTTCACAAATCCGCCGGCAAAATAGATCTCTAGATATTCAAAAACTTATCAGTTTTGCTGATTTTTTTCCAGAAAAGATTCAGAAAAGGGAATTGCTAAGAAGAATTTCCAATATGCCTTAGTATTTGTTTAAAAACCATGAAGCTCATGCGTGAAATTTTTTTGCTCTAGTCCGATGTCGTTAAATTGAATTTTTGAATTTCCATCAAAATATTTGTGGAAAAATAACACAAATCAGTTTCTGTTATTTGTTCCGTTTTTCATTTCATTCAACATTTTCATTTTTGCATAAAGAAATTTTTTAACTACCAAAAACTATTTTTCTTATTTCTATTGAATCAAAAGTAAAACAAAGAAAAAACAGATAAAAGCAAAAAAAAGAAAACAGAAACAACAAAGAACTAGAAGAGAGTAAAGATGAACGTCATTTGTCAAAAGTAGTAAACAACAAAATACTTTTGCCCGTCGATTTCTCCTTCTTTGAATGTCCGAGGAGACACTGAAGGCAACTATATGTTCTCTCTCTTCCTCCCTTTCTCTCTCTTTCTAGTCTCGATCATGTTTTCTGCCTCTTGCAGGTTAGTGTTTCTCTGTTTCTCTCCAACATACGCAGGCAGCGCTCAGGAGCCTCAATTCCCTCGAAGACATCTCTAGCCTATTTTTTCTTTGTATCTCTTATCTTTGTATTTTGTTTTCTCGAAATTTTGTATGTCCAACAGACTGCAGAAAAAGAGAGGAAAATGCAAACAAACCGGCAGAACCAAAAGGAGAAGAGAGATAAAACAGATGAAAAGAAAAGTGCTGAATCGGAGAGGAGAAAAGAAAAGAAAGCGAGAAAAATTGAGAAATAAAATATAAGAAGTGAGTAAAAAGGGAGTAAGCAGGAAAGAATCGAATGGAATCTGTGAAACGAGAGACGGGCGTGAAGTTTCAGAACTATCAGTTTATTTGCACAAGTAGTGCAACAACCTGCCAGACTTTGTGTAATCTAACAAACACTAAATAAATTATTTCATTTAATTATCTGTCTCTTGAGTACAATTAACCAGAATTAGAAATGAAATCACATCTTATCAAATTTATTTTGTTAGGTTTGATCCCAAAAATTTGATTTCGTGAAAGGCGTATCGAATGGAAACAGTTCCTGGTTGTGAACGTGAATAGCCAGTGTGAATTGTTGATTCAATAGCAAATACCATAGATTCTTCGCATTTTGGTCATAATTTTGCTTGACGTCACTGTAAAATGTACGAATGGAAAAGCGCTTTTGACATTTATTTTGATAGCTAAAACCAAGGTGAGGATTTCATCTGAACACATCCCGACAAAATCATTGTAGAAAATTATGACTACCGCAAGCGATTCACTTATTGTAATTTGATCAAAATGTTTTGATAGAGTGTTGGAATATTGTGATTTCATCCAATAGAGTCACATTACAACAGAGGTTGTTAATGAGAGAAAATAATTGTTTAGAAAAGACTAATAGTTAGACTCCATTGAAACTAAAACAAACGTTAACGTGATGGACTTTCAACGATCCAAATTCAATTCTCGATCATTCAAATCTAATTCTCAGTAAAGATACTCCGCGTCAAGGACTCACATAAGCTTTGTTGCAGTTTTCCGTTTCATCGTTTCAAATGTGAAGTATGGCTTTGCTTTTTGATACGCGATTAGTGAATATCTTGGATGAACAGTCTGGATGAACGCGTTTTCTTTCGAGGTCAAATACGTGTCGGTTTTTGGATTGTATGTCGCATTTTTCTTCAAAAACAAACATGAGGGGTTAATCATGATGACTATACCATTGTTTGAATTGAGCATATATCCTTGTGACACGTGTCCAAAACATTCAATGGCTCATCACTTAGTTCATCAGAGATGGCTTCAACTGCCTGGGATGCATGGCTAGGTGACGTCAGCATCACGCGTGATTTAATCTGAAAGCACATAGATAAGACGTGATTAAATCTAAAAACACGTAGACAATTTGATGAATTCTTATTGGTGCTCCAGGTAAATTTTTTTTGGGTTTGGCTTGAATACTGGGCAGGTGGAAATGCTTGTTGAGAAAAAAAAATGAAATCTGCAGCTGACCACGCTATTCACATGATCCTCTCAGAAAAGGTGCTTTGTAAATTATGTAATAACTCATGCGTTCAAAAAAACGTTTCACTACGTAGTTTATGATATTTTCAAGCAAAAATATTACCCCGAAAGCTAGTGTGCTGAATGTGTGTCCTCGGCTTTCAGACAGCTTGGCATGTTTTCGAAGTCTTCCGTAAGCAACTGCTAGTTCTTCGAATGTGTCATTTTTCAGTTGCAATGGGTTACCTTAAAAACTTTAAGAAGTTGTTTAGAATTCAAAAGGCGGAGTGCAATTCTGCAATCACCAAGTTCCAGAAAAATATAGTGTCTTAGATTTTCTATACTCGTTGTTTTCAATAATAGGGAAGCTTATTCTATTTTGAGAAACTTCGAGTGGCTGAAATTAAAACTGAAATCGGATGGCTTCCACTCAGAAAACACTCAAAAAACAAACAGGCGGATTAATTATCACTGGATAGAAGATTTCAAATTGTCAGTTCCAGACACTAGTCTATTTTGGAACGCAAATGCCTCCCACTTGTCTTTGGACTCATAAATCAAGATACCGTAAATACTGTTATAGAAGCCCATGGGCTTCTATTTTTCAAAGGGGTCCTTAGGGTGAGCCTTAATTACAGGTGTGCTTCTATTACAGGGTGAGCTTCTATTTTTCAAACCAATTTTTGAAATAACAAAGCTTCGCAAAAACTTCGAAAATAGTGCAAAAATGCAAGTAATGTTACGAAAAGCCACACCAAAAGCGGGCTTCTATTGGAGCGTGTGCCTCTATTAGAGGGTGGGCTTCTATTTTTCGAAGGGGTTCTCAGGGTGGGCTTATATTGCAGGTGGGCTTCTATTACAGCATTTACGGTAATTAGATTTTCGAGACAAAAACTTTGAAAAATCGCTCAAAATACATAGCATTTTCTTTCTGGATAGAAGGAGACGTTTTATTATATCAGCTGAATTGAGATTCATAAACTTCTAAACTGAAACTCACTTTCTACGCGACTTTCTTCAACGGAATGCTTTCGAAACTCTTCTTCAAGTTTATGAATCACAAAAAGTGCAAACCTGATTGTGAAAACCTCTGTAATTTTCTGAACATCTCTTGTTATAAGACTCCTTCCTGATGTTGCCCAATGCCTGAAGCAAAGTAAATACATTTGATTCAAACATCTATTCTCACTCATTTTGTCTTTTCAGTATCACTTGTTTCAGGCGAAACCGTGTTCGTGTAAAAGCCATTCCGAATATTAAGAACTGTTCATCAATGAAGGCGCATGAGAACTTCATGATGTTCATCCATCCATACATTCCTTTGTCATACTAAAAAAATTCTTTAATTCGAAGAAAAATTGAACAATCTAAAAAGGCTTTTTGATTGGAGTTAGAAAATCAAATAAAAAATTCGGAACTCGTAATTTTAGGTATCTCGCGTGGGTTGGAGTACTAATATTTTCATAAATCTCAGAAGCTTGACAAATACTCTCTAATGGGATTCTTGAGAGAGAGAGAGAGAGAGAGAGAGAGAGAGAGAGAGAGAGAGAGAGAGAACGCAGTTGCTATCCAGCAATTAGCTATTGAGAATTTATATTCATAAAAATAAGGAAGCATACAATCTAAGTAAAACTAGGTTCTCGAAAAAGGTAGGAAAGGGCGAAGGGGTCAATGCCCTTTACTTTCAGTTTTTCTTCAAGAAATTTGGAAAACATTGAGAAAGCTTTCCCTTAAAATCATGTTCGCTGAAGGATCCAAACTTCAATGTAGCACAATTGGCGAATTCTTCTCTTATTTCGTTCACTGGCATCCAAGGTTTGTTTTTCAATGAGCCTAGTTGATCTTCCATTCTGATTTTTGTATAATTTTCTAATTGGTTTCTGTGGAGACTGTAAATAAGAAATTTTTGGCCATCTGTTGAATTAAAACTCACATTCCGACCTTGAAATAAGTATCATTGCTTGTGTCTAAAAATGGCACATATTTTTCTGCAGAATGATCAGCTCTATTCAAAAATGATGTATAATTGAATTCGGCTTTCAAGAAACTTCCTGAAGTAAACTTTTTGCATCATAAAAATTGAGTAACACTGACCGTACATTGGATGTTTGTAAACCTTATCAAAATTTATCTTTTTGGAAATGGAGCAATGCATGAGAACAGTGAGTAGCAAACTAAAAATCAGCATTTGATAATGAAACGGATTTGAATGTTCAAACTCGGCTCATTTTATATCACGATTTTAGACAAACATTGCGCGCTTTTGTTTGGTTCCTGTTTCTGGGTGCTGATTGTGTATATGTTTTGACACTCTTTGTTCAATATGGTTTCTTTTCAAACAGGATGATGTCAAGCTATCAGAATCATACATGAAAAAAGTTTGACCGGTTCAAATTTGTAATAATTACGTATTTCGTGATGAATTGGATGAACCGGTAATCAGATATCATGACTTTTTCGTTTTCACTAATTCATATGATGCGTGCAAAGTCAATTTTATTTGCCGCTCCTATTCACACATTGTTTTTACTGTTCCTTAATATCGTTCATATTTTTTAGATCTCAATCGGCTTATTATTATTAAAATCAAGGGAAATCATATTCAAGTACAATCGATATGAATGAAAAATTGTGACACTACTAGTTCATAATGGCTTAAAAACAAATATTTCGAAAAAATTAATAAAACAAATGGCAGCTGGTGCAAGTCGGGTCGAATGGAAAGTTTTTGAAAAAATCAAGCCTTCTGAAGATCATTGGAATAGTCGTCTCCTTTTTTCATGAGTTTCCAGAGACCAAGGACAAAGAAGAAACCAAAAATGAGTGTAAGAAGAACTGCTTTGAAAATAAGTTCCATGTTGCTTGGATCAAACTCCAAGTCGATAAGTTCTTCTGTCTGTAATTTATTCAATACTTGATTTTGCTCTTTTGTCTGAACAAATACGTAAATTTTATGCAAGTGATCAACTAGAACACAGACTTTTCTTTATCAAAACAGCCGTTTTGGATATTTTTTCATTTCGATAACTGGAAGATTCATCTTGTGTAAGTAAATCATAAAAGTTTTTTGCTAACTTGTTTGACAACTTGGTAGTATTAGACCCAGCCATCATATGTACATTTATTTTCACAGATTTGGTTGGATCAAACTTTATGACGAAAGAAATTTTCATTGATAGTGTTGATGACGTTCAAAATTCGATTGTGTTTTGAATTGCAAACTTATCGATGTAAAACTTATTCAAAAACACTAAAAGTGACCAAACTTGCAAAAAAGTGGAAGTACTTCAGTGGTTTGTGGAAAATGGTTTGGCTTGTCTGGCTCGCAAAAAAAAATTTTTCAAATGTCAACTCACAAATTGAATAGTATCAACATCAAGATTTGCGATCTGGTCAAGATGTCCCATAGCCTTCATTCTGGTTGTAATGGATTCAGCATCAATCAAGTCTTCAATGGCAAAAGGAAATGCGCTCGAGTTAGTGTCCTGTAATGGTTTTTTTCTTGGATTTATACTTTTCACTGATTAGGACCTTCTTCTGGATAACAAATTGAACTGTGATTGTGTCATCAGTTCCTTGGCAGCTGGTGCGGAGAACAACAATGTCGTCCTAGAAAACTTCGTATTAGTTTTAGCTGTAAATTTCAAATTATACCTCATTAACACGAAGAGAAGATGAAATTTTGTCCCTGAAAGCATCTTCTGGGAACTCCTCAAGAGCCTCAGCTGAGTTTTTCAAGTTGAACTCGACAGAAACGACTGGGAAGTTTCCAGTTTCGAGATCTCTTGCGATGAGGTGATTGCAAGAAATAGCTGGGACTGGAGCTTCCTATAAACGGGGAGGTTGAAAATTTATCTTACAAACGTAGTTCATGCATCTTTGGAAATGAAAAAAAAAATCATTTTCAAATTCTAACTCACATCTTCTTGAGAAACTGAACAGACGCATGTCAAGTGTCCGCTATTACAAACGGCGTGTTTCTCCATCGGACAAATCTCTCCCAGAACCAGTGGTACCACAAGTAAAACTAAGATATGCATTTTCGATCTGAAAGTTATTTTTCAGTTTTCAAAAGTAAGTTCTGCAGAAAGAGTAATGAACGGAAAGAATACGGCACCAGTGATGCTTAGATATATGGAAGTGATGGAGTGGCAGGTTGAGGAGGAGGTAAAAGTACTTGATGATAGGTAAGTAGATTTTTCCTCGTTTCTTGCTTAACTGTACCTACCTCAATGGGATTTCAAGAGCTTTTTACTTTACTCCGATAAGCACATCCACTTCTAATTCTTTCTCATTTTTTCTGTGCGCAACTATGTTCTCTCTCACCCACCACTTCGCGCTTACGCGAGTTCATATGAGTTCACAGTAGGAGTGGAAAACTTCAGCACATCCCAATTTTATCCCAAATATTGAA
>GL380040.1:167786-177954 GCA_000143925.2 Caenorhabditis brenneri
CCCCAGTGGAAAAAACAGTGAAAATCAATTCCACGTATGGCCACGTAGCGGAGAAACTTCGGCCACAGAAAGGGATTTCATGTTTTTAGAGCGGTATATCTCGTTTCAGAGCGATTTTTGACATGTGCTTCAAGAGGAAAAAATGTTCAGCATGTCCCAATTTACCGGAATCAAAAATAAAAAATTGGGACTTCAGTCCTCCTTTAAACAGATAGCGAAAAGTTCAGTTTTCAGAGTCCCGTCGAGTTCTTTTGTCATCAAGAAAATTTCCTAAAAATCGTATGAACCTTGACTATCATTTTCAACAAAGAACAAATCAAAATCGCAAGATCCCGTAAAAATTCAAAAAGTGCACGCTTTTTGTGGTAGGTCAAGCATTGATGTCAGCCGCAAAAGCAAAAACTCAAGTGTAACTTTTGTCACACGTCGTTCTCCCTTGTAACTTGAGTAATAATACTATCTTACCAAGCTCTTGAAGCAAGGCCAAGGATTCAAAACTTAACACTGTTTCTATGAAATATTACGTTTTCACCACAATCGGATCTTGTGGCCTTCATGATTATTAGAATTTTATTGAGCTCCTTTTTGGCGTTACAAGTGATTTCAAAATAAAGTTGAATGAATTAATATTATTAAACATATTTCTCGCAAGCCTTGTCATATTCATTTCATTTTACTCCAGCATATTTGAAACTTAACGTAAAATAATAAACCTGGAGCAATCCATCTGTTTCTGAGACACCTTGATGTATATTTGATCAGAGTTTTAAAACCCCTTGAAGTTCGAGAATACTTGAAACTGGTAAGGTACCTCGTACTCCTACATTTTTGAACATTTTCTCAACTTTTGAACTGGCAGAAAAGTTCTACCGCAACACATATTATTGTTGTGGCTACCCTTCATGGAAAACAGATTTCCATTCTCAAGAGTAAAAAACGAAACAAAAAAAGTAATTTTCGGTATTATTACATGATTTCTTTATTGTTTGATATGGTAAAACAAGTAATAGAGAATACATTGATACGATTGGCGATATTAAGTGTTGACAATGAAATGTGTCTTTTTCAAGAGGTTATATTATCAAATTATTTTTTGTGATTTTTTGGAAATGTTTTTCAAACGGATGAGTTAAAATGTAAAAGACACATGAACATACAAGAGATTTAAACAACTTAAATGGAAAATAGACAGAAATGGGGATTATGTTAAATCTGGAAATTGATGTTGAAGCTATTAAAATGAAAGTGAACAAATAAATCACACTTTGTGGATGCCACCGATCCGAAAGTGTGATTGGCAGCTGAAGATGTTAAAATTCGAAAGAATAGTCAATGTTAAATGAACACAATAAAAATCTACAATGGTGTTGTCTTGGTTAGACAACTTGATGAGGTTTACAAGAGAATGAATATTAGGTCAGTTCGTTTGTTTCTTTTCGGCTTTCATTAGGATCAGACAGCAGGTTTGATTTCCTATTATTGAAGATATGCATAAAAAACAAAGCTAGAATTGGAAAAAAATGAACTGCTCAATTGCGAAAACAGAATCTATCGCCAAATTTTTGTGAACTCACTAGAACAAATGGGAAGTTCCGAGTTGGCCACAGAGAAAACCACAAAAAAATCTTCCAAACTGACATAACATTCTTTTTTAAGAAAACGCAAAAATTATTGAGTTACCATGCTTATGTTCAATCGTCCAATTGATCGTCATAGTCGTCATAATCTGGATCTCTGTATTCCGTGAATCGGCTAGTAACTGGTCGGTTTCTGGAAAAAAACACGTCTAGGTAATATGAGCTAATTTTAAAAAATTTGGATGCAGAAAATAAATCAGCTGTTGACCACATGCTTGATCACACGTGAATTGCTGGTTATAAACGAAACAATTGCCGTCTAAAAAAAAATCAGAAACATTTCAAGAAGTTTTAGTATGAGGAAAATGATTACATTTTCAAACTCCCTCCCTAACCGTTTGTTTTTCGTTTCAAACGGTGTTTCACTATCATGTTAACACAAAGGATTAAATTTCACATACAACTGTTAACGTAAAAACAATCACACAGATTATCATATAAATTATTGATGTTATCATTATCATATCTTACGCTCTGATATCTTGAAGTGTACGAATACGTCTGAAAAAACATGGACAAAACATATAAACGGACATTTGACAACAACGTTATGCAAATACATAGAAAAACATGTAAATACTGCACATTGAAATGTGAACTCCTGTTATCTGTAAGTCCACTCACCTGTTGATACTTTCCAAACTGATAGGATTACTGTCTCGAACATTTTTTCCAATACTTTCAAATCTTTGCTCCCAGAATTTTGGTGTACGCAGAGCCGCGCTCAGATAAGACGTTCCATTGTTTCTCCAGTCGGTATCAGGCTGAAAAATAGTAAGTGGAAATTATTTCGCGCGAAAGTTATGCGAATAGTTTTATGACAACGTGTATTCGAAGTTCAAATTTTTTGAGAGCATGTTCGAAAAAGATGAAACCTTCACAAACTCAGAGGCTTTTGTCAAAAATCTGGCATAAATCAAGCCAGAACTATACAGCACATGAAAGAACTATCTGATTTGTTATGCCATATTTCAGAACATACCTTGGTGAACATGTGTCCGGATAGAGGAGTTGTTCCTTTCAATGCTGATTCGTTTATCAGTTTGTTCTCCCATTCCTGAGGTCTGAAATTTTCCCATTGAAATATTATTCGTAACTGTGGAATACCTTCTTGGTGTGTATTTTCCTTCCGGCCGTTTGAACATGTCTACAGAGTGTTGCAAATCAAAATCAAAGTAATCCGGGTCATCACGATTTGGGCGAGAGTAGTATGAACGAGCAGTGGTGTAATGCTTAAAAATTGTAATGTTTAGACTGTTTCTAGCAGAAAATGAATTACCGAAAAATCGTAGTCATCTTTCTCTGAATAATTCTCGGAAGACGGCTCTGGAGCTTTACGGAATTCGCGAGTAGTGATAGTTTTGTAACGCTCTGGAAGTGGTGCAGTTTTGAGGAGCCTGAAAAAACCAGGTAATTAACTTCAGAGGCTCGATCTGCTCGAAAAAAACAATATTTTCCATAAGAGATTCAATGATCGATTGTTCAAAAAAGCTTTGCTAAAGGCGTGAAAACGGTCAAAAAAGGAAGATAGAAAGAACGAAGTTCTCTACCACTTTTGAATCCCACAACAGTATAATTTAATTTTTCTGCCAGATAAGTTTTATAACAATCAAGGACGGTTTACTTCTTTGTTAATGTTTTTGATTTTTTTGTTTTTTTCCCCATTCTTAAAAATCTTACATCAACTCCACATTGTTAGCTCTCTCTTCATATCTCGATTCAATGCCCTGAGAAATTCCAAGTGCTGGTGCTGCATATGGTCCAGATCCAGCTGTAAGCATTTTGTAAAAGAATATTGTCATTAAAGGAGGGTGGAACTCAAAAAAATAATTTCTTTAAAAATTTGACAGTAGATACCTCTGGTGGGTTTGAACCTAGGGTGTATTTGGCTGAACACCAAAAGCGTTATCGGATGCGCTATGCGACCCGGAAAGCGCGCCGACTCTACTTGCCTATATGCGCCGGGCCCTTTTTTAGTCTCAATACGAGTCTCAATACAACGAGAGTTCCCACCTCCTTCAATAAGTACTTACCATTGAAAATATTCGAATAAGAAGATGTGGCCAAGCGAGATCTGTCTGATAAAGATGGAGCCATAGAACTGTTTCTTGATCTGTAATAGTCTTTCATGGAATCAACTCAAAAAAATCAAATTTTCTTGTTCGCTCAAGATGTTTTTGAAATGTATGCACCAACATCCTTTTTTTTAGGAAACCATTCAATCAGAAGATGTTTAACAGCATTGGTCAATTCGGTCTTTTTTTCTAACAAAAGAAAAAAATTGCTAACCTCACAGATGGTATGAATCCAGTTTCCATGGAGAGATTTCTGAATGGGCTTTCACTTCGCTTCACTCGTGGTCTTGCGAGCAACATGTTCTCCATAAACTCATTTTCTTCTCGTTTTTTCTCGGCGCTAATTTTTGCCTGAATCATTCGAAAACTATGGATGGCTATACCTCATATCTTACCTTATTATAGGAGTCTTTTATGTTTTCTTGCCAAGATTTCCATGCCGGTTTATCAGGGTTAATGTCTTCAAATCTGTCATCAAAGTCAACCCTGTCGAATTTTGGAGTTTTCAGGTGTGCTAGTCTGAAAAATGGCTCTATGAGTGAATTCCACTATGTAGTTGTTGCTCAGCTGTTGATTTGAATTTTTTTTTAATCTTGACGCCCTTGTTTCACAGAGCTTTCCTTTATTATGTATATTTTCTATACAAAACCAAGCCTTTCGCATCTGTTAACCAATCAAATGTACTTCAAAGAACTTGACCTTTCTCTGTTGCCCCCATAAAAACAAGCAATAAAATCTGCCACCCAACTGTCACAAACTGTCACTCAAAACCTTCTGTTCATTGCACAACTCATTGAATGTGAAATCGGATTCAACATAGTTGATCTTGATAATTGTAACTATTAAACATTTCTTTGATTTTCCGTTTTTCTTTTCTCATTACTGTCATACAGGGAGTAAATACCTTGGAATCTAAGAACCACCCGCGCAAAACTTAACTATTTCACCAAACTAACAGTGTTTGTCTACGATAAATACTCGGATGTCTTTTTTGTACGGTTTTCTCGCGTGCCTACCTACTTGCAGTCTTCTATTTTTTGATTTCGATTTATTTTCTCGTAATGTGTATGAGAAAATCTGTTGAAAAAGAAGGAAGCGTTTATTTAGAGTGATGTTGTTTTCACATTTCCCACTTTTGAACAGAGTCAATGAGATGTAGATATTTTGGAACATTTTCAAAAATTGGGAAGATTACGTTTCGGGTTTAAGTAAAACAGAATTATTGGAGGAAACAATAAAGTAGCATATTTGAATTGGCATTCTAAATGAAATAAGGAATGCTTGTTCTGTGCATTCACAAAAAATTTAACACGAGAACCATAAAATGTGCTTACTAGTACATTCCTGTTGTTTTTTGAGTCCCAGGTACGATTTTACCAACTTACGATTGAGAGGAGAGTGCGTACTCCGGAGTTCTGGCTCGTTCCAATAAATCAGGGCTCACTGGTCGAACATTTGGATTCAATGAAGATTTCATGTTGAGAAGAGACAGTCCCTCTTCGATCAACTCTGCTGATGGAACGGACATTTTCTGAAAATTTAGTTTTTTGTAGGAAATTTTGAGTTGCTTATCAAAACAATACAGTTCCGACAACACCTATGTTCTCAAGACACAAGTATTTTTTACAGTAATTGATAACTCATTCCTGTAAAGGAATTCCTTCAACCTTATTTTCCTAAACTCACTTTTGTGCTTGCCTTCGGTGGATCTGCATCATAATGTGCTTCTGAAGTCTCACTCATTGTCCAATTACTCTGAAAAAAAAGTTAAGAAACATTTTTTGATTTGAAAATAAAGCACATAAAAAACAAGCACTGGAGTCTTTTGTGGATCGAAAATTTCTGTTTGAAGTTGGATGAAGTGGTACTCATAGAATTTGCCCACTTGGATTCCGTTTTCCGATTGAAATGTCAATGTCAGCAAAAGAAAATCTCTATGGTTATTTGAACATAGTTACAAGGTTTTTAGCTTTGTTCTTCATAGATAACTAAGTTTTTTAGTTCTACAATTAATCAACGAATTTTTTGGTTTCCGGAAAGTTTGAGCACAGAATTTTTCATGGCTTCATTGGAAAAAAAACGGTATATCAACTGTGGTTGTATTAATGACCAAATAAAGGACAAAACTGAACCGACAAACATTTCACACACAAAAAAAGAGAGTGGGAGATATTGAGGGTAAGGAAAAAAGAGCTTTTCCGCGGACAGAGAAAACAATTTGAAGCTCGAAGCAACAGAAAATCCTGTGCCTATCTTTCTATTACACTCTCTTATATTTCCGTCATCTTGGAGCTCTCAGCTCAAAACCTGTGTAAAGCCCACGGGCGTTTTCTCCCCCTCTTTCTTTGCTATTTCTCCTGCGATAATATATCTCAGAGAGAAGGCACTCGTTGGAGTCTCTTCTTTCGATCGGAGAATCGCTTTATGTTTCGATGGGGAGTCAATCAGAAAAAGAAGTAAACTCGTCTCTATTTGGAAAAGAAGGACTTGAAGCGAAAATTTTTTTATAGATTGTGAGGACTCTAGAAAATTTTTTACAATTTTGAAAAAAAAACAACTGGGAGTTTCATGATTTTTTTTCCACTTTTCGAGTTTGTGACATGAAACCTTTTTGCGTTTGTTAGTCAGGAGAGCATAACGTTACCCGTCAATATCCATCGGTGTTTCTTTTTTTTCCAACAAAATATGCGTTTAGAAATAAGTGTTCTTATTGACTAGGATAAAAACAACTAAAAATACCTAACTAAAATTTTAAACTAAATAGAAAACACAGTTTTTTCCACAAAAACCGGAAGTCTCCAACAAATTCGGGGCGTGAGAACATTTCACAGCTGTCGTTTGGGACCAAAACATAAATCCTTCTCACTTTTGAACTTTGCAATATTCTAATTTGTGACTTTCTCAAAATTTCCATTTCCCAAATAATGAAAAAGTGGAAACATGCGTAAAAATTCTTTTCATGAAACAGCAGTTGGAAATTTCAGTTTGTCTGGTTTCACAGAGATAATTTCATTATTGTTTTAAAAAGCGACTAAACTTGAACTTTTTTTTTGTTTCAAACAATTGATGCCAGTATTATTAAAGCTTCATTGTGTGTGAGTTCAAACAAAAAATCTCCAAATGGGAACAACATCACTAATAATGATTATAAAACTCCTCAAAATTATAATTTTAGATGCTCCAATTTTTTTGAAGCAACAATATATGGAAGTAAGTAAGTTAATAAAGCATATTTGAATAAATTATTGAAAACATGTTGATTAAGCGGCGGTTGACACAATATACGATGGAAATAACGAGAGAAAAAATCTCAAAATTTCAGAGCAGATCGAGAAGAAAATAAGTTATTTGGCTGATGGCTGTATATTGGCGGAGAATCATAATGAGGTAAACTGTTCATGATTTTGTTGAGTTTCGAAATCAAATCTGCAGGTTCGTCAAGTTTTTGGCCCGAACTCAATTGATCTCTTTTGGCTTTGGCATTGCAATCTGGCATAGATGGACACAACGGTAGAGGCGCCTGAAAAAAACATACACATTTTTTTGAGAAAAAATCACTGTTAATCGAAAGGTGTTTTCAGAATTCGACTATTCATGAAAGAAAGTAAACAGGGTAGAAATCCATTTCGAAATCGTATTGTAATTATTTTCTAGTTAGTTCTGTTCAAATCCCTACTCTATCCAAAAATAAGGTTTTTCACTCCGCTGTCTCTGTCCGGGCACATTTCTTTCTAAATGGAATAATACATCAACTAATTTTCGTATTCTCATCGCGAAACCAACAACACGAACTTAATAAACATCATACTCGTCATAAGAATAAACCATGCGAATTATTAATACATTTTCGTTGATCAAATGTGGTTTTGAATCAAGAAAATAAAACAAAAAAAATCAAATTACATGAATAGTAAACGTTTTTTGAACAGAGTGACAGATTAAAAATGTTTGCATCGATAATGATATGATGTATTTCTTTCATACCTTTTTAATTCTTATCTCAGTATACTATTTCGATAGCTTTTCATCAAACTTCAAAAAAAAATTTAATCGACTTCAAAATGGTTTGTACAGAACTGATACTCACTTCTTGGCACACGTATTTTGCAGCAAGACTTGTCGATCCTTTTTGCTTTGTATATACTTTATTCAGTGGGCAAAGACAGTAAATTGAAGTTTGTAGCATGTCAAGCTCGGCAGCAATCTCGTCAAGTGTACATGTTGGGATGTCTCTCGCTTCACAGAACTGAATGTTTTTCATTACTTTTTCAATCCATCATAAATTTGCGGTACGTTTTTGCTCAAGGTATACACATATTTAGAAAATTTGAAGGCTTTAATCTTCAAGTTGGAAGCACTTCTGAATAGAACTACAAAACTGATCTTCAAATTTGTGATATGAAATATTCAAGAGCAGTCGTTTTGTATCTTATTTCGCGACTTGATAGATCATGAAGCTGTGACTCGAATAAGCTACCTGAAGTGTCGCACACAAGATTAAACTACAATCTTGAGGGAAAAAACGCGGAAGTCAAAAACAGGTCATAAGTGACGCATTCGAATTTTCAGATCAGTGATAGTTCATTTTGCCTAAAGAAGTATCAAATCCTTTCAAAACACAAACTTGATATACAATTCCATTGAGTTGAACGCCGTCTTTCATTGAACAGGGTCTGAAGTCGGGACAGTCGCAGAGTTCAAAAGTGAATTGTTGGAAGCCGTATGAACATGATTGCGATTGTTCACAAACAGGCCTGTGGTAGGGTGTCTTCTGAATTTTTGAAACTTTTGAATTATGACGTAACTTTCCAAAAACTCACAAGTGTCATTGAAGAAGTAAGGACAGGGAGTGAAACGAACAGTATGCAGGTGAAAAGGCATCGTAAAGTCATTTCAATCGTTGTCTGAAAAAGATAAGTTTCATAATACAGAAAAGTTGAAAACGTACAACGCGTATAAAGTTTTTAGTAATTTCAACAAAGAGAATGAATAAACTCTAATTTCACAAGTTCTGTTTGAGTCTAGGGTTTTTCAATCATATAAAGTTAGATAAGGAACAAAAGCTTGTCACAAGTATTTTCTCGAGATGTTATCGTAGCAGTTCACCTTTCGAGTTATCCGTTTCTAATCGTATTTTTTG
This sequence comes from Caenorhabditis brenneri, assembly GCA_000143925.2. Lineage (NCBI taxonomy): Eukaryota > Metazoa > Nematoda > Chromadorea > Rhabditida > Rhabditidae > Caenorhabditis > Caenorhabditis brenneri. Next base: position 176,639 of record GL380040.1, read on the forward strand.
GATGCTATTTATTCCTATTGGATTATGTACGATTCTATTTTAAGCTTGAATTTGATGGAACGTGTAAGGTTAAGTGGACTTTTTTGCGATTTTTTCATAGGGTGGCTCAAAACAAGCCTAGTCGTTGTTTTTTCTCATCGCTTGGCAGAGTAATAGTGCTCTGATAAACTGCCAGGTTGGAAATAGGTTCAAGAAGTTATCTACTATCCTCATCGAAATGAAACTTTTCTCATTGTTTCAACATTCTTCAGAAAAAATGCAACCGTTACTATTAGCTGTGACAACTTGTCTCGCGACTGTACCAGCACACCAAAGGTGTTTTTAAATGAATCACAGTTGGTTTCAAAACATCTAGGATTCAGTTAAGTTAACCCAAATCGCTCTACGTAATTCATAGGTTTCTAATAATAAGAATGGGCTACGTGAGCAAATAAATGACAGAACCAATCAGAATAGTCATGACAGAAAAAGTCAAAACAGAGAAAGCGTCGACGACGTTGATAGAGGAGAAGAAGAGAGTTGTATCAGAAAGATCAAACTCTGAAGTCATGACTTGTGAAGAATACAAAATGTGGTTTACGTTGAGATCAAAACCAATACGAATTCGAATACGTGATTCAAAAGAGGCGGAGCTTGCATAAGGAAGGACGGGGTATAATTGAAAATCGGAACAAGGACCCAAATTTCAAGAACAAGAAAAAAAAAGTGGGAACAGAACAAAATTTAGGAAAGGGCGTAGTACGAAAATCGTGGGCTGGGAATGGGATGGGAAATGTCATACTCATTTAAAAGAAGACTTAATTCCGTCATTCGTTTAGTCAAGAAAGCACGATTGTATGATAATTAAAAAGCAGCGGAAAAAGGAGTGGAAAATAGCCAGAATCTCCGAATTCAAAAATTGAATATATCGAAACAACAAGGTGCGTTTCACAATGAGTACAAGACGCAGTTCCGGTTTGATTTGGTTGTTTCTCAAAAATTCGAGGTAGATCAAATAACTAAGCACGCGCGGGAGGAAAGACGCTTAGACTTTTGATGATGTCGAGCATAAACCAAGACACTCATTGATAAGACCTGGATGAATGAATAAAACACCTAGAATCTCAACGTTAATGCGTATCATCGTCTCAGGTTTTTATCAGGATTTATTCGTGATGGAACACCATGAAATGAAAATCTAGATCTTCCTTTGAAAAAAATTTTCACCACCACTTCTTCAAGTTACAGACTCATTTGTTCAAGAAATAAAAACAATTCCCATGGACTAAAAATTTTTTTTGCATCTCCCCTAACTGTTTCCCACTTCTCAGTTCACA
>GL380040.1:182311-193288 GCA_000143925.2 Caenorhabditis brenneri
ATCAAAAGCGGACTGAAACTAGTACAGTTCATTGAAACCTTTTTAATCTTGACAACGCCTGAATGCCACCGTAAATGCCAACAAAGAAGCTCCAACAAAGAAAAAATGACCCCATTATATAATATGGGCTCATCCTGAAATAGAACCCCACTTTCGGTGAAATTTTTTGTTAAATTGCTTCCATTTTTGCTTTATTTTCGACATTTTTGCAAGACTTCGAGTTCCTAACAATTATGTTGATTAATAAAATTCCATCTGTAATGAAGGTCCACCCTGGAATCCTTTTAAAGAATAGAAACCCATAGGCTTTTATCACATTATTGAAGCTACTTTACTACAAGTTCAAAAATTTTTGTCAGCATGATTTGAAAACGTGAAAACTTGGTTTTAGGTGAGACGATAGTTTTAGATGTTCGACTGTGACCAGATGAAAGTTCCAAAATTTCTTCGAACGTTCAGGGATTCAGATTAACATATTTCTCGGATAATAACTTATGGAAAAGTTGTCCAAAACACACTTTTCCCATTTTTGTAATCGGGAAATTGAACATTCATTAATTCAAAAGCTGCTAAGTTTTTGAGAGAACCCGCTAATTGCTAAAGGTATTTCACAACACTTCAAGCCTTTGATAACTGATTCATCCTGTTAATCTGTAAATAACTTTTCTCTGAAGCTCTGTCTGCTATACTGTGCATTTTTTTGTACAAAAAAGCGGTTACGGTAGCAAAAACAGCCAATCATCGAACTACTTCACTTCACTCTTCAATCATATTCTCAATCATTTGCTCCCGATTCTTTTCAATACAAGCCGCCACGCTCTCTCAATGTTTTCCTCGTCGCATTTTTCTTGTCAAACACAATTAAATCAGGGTATCATCGAGGCATTATATCAATCGGCGGTTTTTTTTCGGAAAAGGAGCAGCAATCGACAAATCATAGCAGTTGTCTCTCTATTTGCTTCAAAGATTTTTTCTTGGGATGATTGGTTCTCTAATGAAGTGGAAAATCACATCGTTGACAGAAATGTTTTTGAGTTGAATCTAACATCATTTGTTGATGAAATTTTTGTACAGTTGTTTAATAAACCGATGATGTTATTTTATGGTACAAAAATTTCAACAGGAGATGTGATACAGTACAGTAACCTGAAAGGCAAGCCTGTACTTATGCCGCTTGTTCACAGTGAATTTGCTTTCTTTGAGATTTCATCAAAACCGAAGCAAAAATCTGTGTAGTGAGGAATAAGAAACCGACAAAAAACAGGATATCAATTTGGTGAAGGATCTTTAAAAAGGAAGGATGTGTTCTGTCCCAATAATAAATTTTAGGGTTCTCGTTTGAAGCGCAACCTATAGATCATATAATTGGAAGGCGAGTCTCATATGAGAAATGCCAGGCTTCGAGATTCAAGACGAGAGAAATCTTTGAACGACGAATATCGACATCCACAGACACTTGCACACAAAGTTATGTTCTTTTTGAAAATCAACATAAATACAAACGGATTCATCTTGGTTTCGAGTTCTCCTTCAAAAACTTGTAATGTTGTTTTAAGGACTCATCAAACCTCCAAAAAAAGGCTGGAAGTATTACAGAAATCTCAAGCTTCGGAATAAATTTGGAGAGTTTCATAAATGCACTTCCAGTTGTTCTTTTCAAATTTCAACCACTTTTTGATATTATTCCCTTCGCATCTATTTGGAGCTCTATAATTGACTTCAATAAGTGATTAAATTAGTTGTTCTTGACTTATTTTAATAGCGATCCTCTCGACATAATTTGTGAAATTAATACATAACAAATGGATGCGTTCTCCTTTCCTCGCATATCGAATAACACAGATTGACTTCTCCTCAATGGTTCTCTATGTAATCAAAGAAGATGTACCCACACTAATGCGTTGATTCCTTTCCTTTCTTCATTGACCTGTCCCTAATGTATTCATGACATTTCACGGGGTGTTTGTTTGCCTACAAAACGAAACTATGCAAACAATGAAACATGTAAAAAAGAGCGAGTATGGAAGTTTCAATTTTGGCTGAATGATGATAAAATTTGAATTGACAGGTTTTTTTTCGAAAAACTATTCATGTAACTTTCATCTTGATAAGATTGTCAGAACTCATTGTTATTCAGGTAAACTTGAGTTAATCAAAAAATTTCAAGAATGTAGCTATATCTGCTAATAAGTTTAAAAAAAGAATGTGAACTTTCACAATGGATGGAGTGATCAGTTGACACCTTGCTCCTTGTATTGCCAATTTTCTGATGTTAAATTTTCAGCAATTATCTAAACATTTTGTTCGGATCTTCTTCACCTGTTCCCATCTCTGTTACTTTTGTGTATGTCGCTTCTCCATTAATTCCAATTGTCTCGTCCTTCGAACTATCATCTTTTCTTTGATTGAAGAGACAAATAAATATGAGAAGATTATCGATTGTCGGTTTGTTATTGACTCCCGACGTGTGGGACAAAGGATGAGTATCTGTGTATAGTGTTATCGGCATATCTTTAATCTTGTGTTTGTCGTCAGTGATATGACACTTGTATTAATATGTAAACGAAACAACTTCCCTCATTATTTGCTACCAGCCACCGGGTTTTGTGTTATGCGAAAAGAATTAGGGGATTACAATTGCAGTGACACTGTTGAGAGCCATAAGAAGACCTTACCAAAATACAGAAATTATATTGAGATAGAATTTGTTACGTTTCCTTGATGACAGGTTCAAAAAGCTCTCGTTCCTGTGATGACAAACATAGTCATAAACTTTGAGAATCTGAGGTATTCCGTGTAACATTTTATTGTTCCCGACATTTGATAAAGAACTTTTGCATGACGCAATGCTGAATTCCAGTGTAGAAATGGAAACGGGAATGAAATGTCAGTTTTCAAACATGATTCAATACATTGACATTAAATTCAATGACAGGTTCTCCATAAATCCTATTTGTTCATCAAATCTGGTATTATGTTTTCAGAAAAGGGCGAGTTTGAGAACATTTTTGACTTGAATCATGATCACTAAAAACAAAATAAACTGTATTTTTCTACAATATCAGTCCTAAAATGCTTTGCAGTTGTGAATATTCGTGGTACTGAGTTACCATAATTGACAAACAAAAACACGGTTCGCCCTCCTCATCAATCATACTAAAGTGTAATAATAAGTTTGATAGAGTGTGCACTTGATGTCATCTTAACGCTGCCAATAAAATGTTTTCTTGATAAACCACAAACAAATACTTGAGAAACTTCTGAAGTGAACGAGACAGTATCATCTCAATGTCATTGATGGTCCTAATCTGGTGTCAATAGGAAGCAGAATATTCATACAGAAATGGAAAATCGGTTTTTCTACATCGAGCAAAAAAGGTGAATTGCGTATAACAAAAATTTTCCAAACATAAGAGCAAGGTGATAAAAATATACGTTTGTTTTGATGTTAATTTATTTTGGCGAATCATTTATGAAAAGATCAAAGACTCATAGTGAAAAAATTTTCATCGGTTCTAATTAGAAACATATTCCTGGTTGAGTCGAAACTTTAGTCAAGGTAAACAAACCAAGCACGTTCAACGTCGGGTTCAGTGTAGTTAAACATAGAGGTTCTTGCTTCAATTGAATTGTCGAAGGCGTCAACGTCCATAAAGAATTGTCCGAGATATTTTCCGTGTCGGTTATTGAACTGGAAGTAGGCGAGATTTGAGATACCAACAGGGCTAATTGATGTAACTTTTCGAAAGGGAAAACCATCGAGTAACTTGAAGAATGATTGGATAACATTTTCTTCATTCTTGACAGTTATAAACTTTCTTCCGGATATTAACTTATATTTTCGTAGGTGTCATTTAACGCAATCAAAAGTGTTTTTGTCGATTTTTGAAGAAATTAAGACTAAGAACTTGAAATAATTACATTATATCAATCAAGTAACTTCATTCCAAAAGTGTTTTTATGTTTTCGGAATTGCGTATATTTTTCAGTAAAAACTTACCCTGACAACTTCTTGTGGATCAAGAATGAGCGGAACATTGATCTGAGCACTTCCAAGAAGCTGTCCGTTACGAGTCTGTTCGACTCTGAAGCCTCCTACATCCACACGTCTGATTTTGCAGATGTTCTTCAATTCGATATAACTGGGTGTTACTTGCTGAAAAAATTCCTTTTCATTTCGATATTCTAAGAGTATTAGTTACGTTAATTGAAATAGTTCCCAGATACCACCTGTGGTAGCTACGTCCAGATTCATCATTTCCTTTCTCGTCGTGAACTCTGTCTGGTCGTTTGTCAGAGATTAGCGATGCCACTGAACCAGTATGTGACAAGGCTGAAATCATTTAGTATAACATTCACCGTTTTTTAACAGCGATTTTCAATATTCTTGGTCTTTCTTATAGGAACGTGGAAAATTGGAACATTTTCATTTTGGAATTCATTTTGGAAGAAAATCGTGAAAGGGTAGAATCAAAAAAGTACGTGGCCTGCAGAACGATTTTTGGCAGACCTGAGTCGGAATGAAAATTGCCAAAGCGACGTAAAAATAAAATGGCGGAATTTCATGAATTTCTCCAAAATGAGTTCCAAAATGAAAATGTCTCATGTTTCCACGTTCTTATATAGCGGATTTTGTTTTTGAACAGTTTTAAGTGATTTTACCGTTTTGAAACAATGATTGTGTTTCCTAAGAACTCCATTTTTTTTTTTGAAAAACAATCAGTTTTGAGAGGGGTTTTTGGGAAGAAAAAAAAATCAAAAATTGGCACAAACACTATCAGTTCAACAATTCTACATCTCCGAAAATATTATCTAACAACTGAAGTTTTTTGAAACATTGTCATGTCAATTCAATTTTGTTCGAAATCTTATCTTGGCTTACTCGTTGAACATATTGTCACAAGTTTTTTTTGCAATATTTTTTTGTTTCGAGAGACCGTGTGTTAGTTTAGTTTTTTTTTACATTGAAACTTGGCCTGGTTTTTATCATGGTTGTTTCACAAAAAACGTGTAATGTCAAACCATTTGCAAATCTTGATTAGTAGCAGCAGCGTTTATTTACTTGACGTAATATATTGAGAAAGGGGGACGTGACAGATAAATGTAATTCAACAACCGAGAGGAATAGAACAATGACAGACAAAGCAGTGTTGATAAAATAATAGCTTGGAGAAAGCCCACATCCGCTATCACCGTTTCTGGTTATTTGGTGTAGAAAAAACCGTAAACTGTCACCTTGGTGTTGCATGAAACAACACTTTGTTGACTAGCAGATGGAAAAAAGGGTAAGTCATGCATGGTTGTCAGTTTTTGCTAACTAATCAAGATCTGCTTTAGAAAAAAGTAAGACAGAAAGATGGGAAAGAGGAGGGCAAATTGTGAACAGTTACAGGAAAAGTGTGATAAGACATTACGTAAAACGTAGAATAGTTTTAATGAGTCGAGGACGAGTAGGAGTAGGAACTCTGTTGATACGTACCGCTTCCGGCGGCTCCGCGATTGACTCCAACTGTACCACCCACTGAAACTCCTCCGATATTTCCGCCCACTGTGTATCCGGTTCGGTGGGCAGGAATGCCGGAATAGCTGGTGTTACTACTGCTATGAGTTCTAGTCGTTTCAGAAATCACGCGGGTAGTTCCAATGTTTCCTCCAACTTGAATAGTGGAAGCAGATGGGTGAGTGTTGGGAAGGTAGGTAGTAACGTTTGCTCCATTGAGAAGAATACGATAACGCTCAATTTCAGCGCGGAGGGACTGAAAAACGATATGGAAACACTCTTTTGAAAAAGAAACTCACGATTTCATTGTCGCAGAGTTTTTCCATTTGAATGCTGAGCTCTGTGCATTGTTCACGAAGTCTGGCAATTTGAGCATCCTTTTCAGAAAGACTGATCTCATAGAGTTTCGACTCTTCGTTGTTCTTGAGGTCTTCAATGAGTTTCTCGAGGAAGAAGTTCTGAATAATTATGCTTTTTTTGCCTTCAAAAGGAATACTCACTCTTCCTTCAACTTCGGCAAGTCTGCTCTTAACATTAGTCACAGTGGTTCGAATGGATGACAGCTCCTCCTTGTAAAGATCTGGATTAACACGAGTAGATTCTGACTGAATCTTTCTTATTTGCTCGCGATACCAGACTTTCAATGTCATTGCGGTTACGAACGCTGATCTGCAACAAACAGAAGTGGATTACATAACTAGGGCTTGACTCACGACTTCATAATCGGCACGAATGTCACGGATGGCGGCTTGAAGCTCATGTCTGAAGTAGTCACGGTTCTCAGCAGTAGTGTCACGGCGAATGAAAACGAGTTCTTGTTCAATTCGAGAATTATTCTCCGTTTGGAGAAGCTTGATACGTTGAAGAAGGTCTTGAACATTCAAACTGCGTTCGTTTCTCAAAGCGACTTCGTTGTTTGTGAGCTGCTTAATTCTGGCAATTTCGTTGTAAATTCCGTCATTTTCTCTACGGATTCTGATGACATCTTCTTCAACAATACGAATTTTTCTTTTGAAAAGAGAGATCTCAGCTTCGATCTTGGCAAGTCTGTCAAGATCAACATCATGGTCTTCACGGTGTGCTTTGACGGCGGTGACGGTCTCAATCCATTTTTTTCTGATTGCTTCAATATCAGCAGAAAGAGCATTGATGTCTCTATCAAATGTGGCGCGTCCGGCAATTGTTTGCTCGAGAATTCTTTTGGCTTGCTGAAAAAAACCTTATCAGTTAATCAAACATTATTTTTGCTGTCATCCATGAAGCTAAGGTCGTGGCTGACTACCGGAATAATTAACAGTTTTAGCTCGTGAAACTTACAGCAATTTCAGTGTCAAAAAGTCCCGAAACATGACCACCACCACTGAATCCACGACGAAGAATGTCGATATCATGACTGAGGCATTGATTTTGAGCTTCAAGGAAACGGACCTGAAATATTCTTATTGTTACTTTAAAAATGACCTGAAAAAGCAAAAGAAAACCGTTTTTCACTGTATAGAATCAATTACAATTTCTCATTATCCGCAAAAAAAAAGTAGCTTACCTTCTCAATATAATCGGCAAGACGATCGTTCAAAAGTCCGATTTCTCTTTTCTCACGTTCACGAGCATCACGAATTTGAGTGGTGCAAATTGCTCCGGCTGATGATATTCCACTGACCAATCCACCTCCAAATCCAGAAGTATAAGCTCCACTAGCGAAGCCTCGACCTTGAGATGTAGATGTTACATGGTATCCGTAAGTTGACATTTTTGGCTCTTTCCACTTTTTTCAGAAAATGGAATGACAAAAAATGAAAAAGAAGCACTGATTAGGTAGTGTTTTATAGAGAGTGTGCCGACTCCACCCTCACATTCATCACAGTCAACCCCTTATCAGTCTTGGCACATTGAGTTTCAGTTCTTATCAGATGCCAATGTCAAAAAATGCCAACGCGACTGATCATGTGAATAGATTCCAACAAAATGTTTTCGAATGAAACATTAAAAAAATCACAGTCGTTTTTGAACTTTGCATTTCACTTCACAAAAGTTGCCTCAATTTCGGAAGTTTTTTTTCAGACACTAGTTATCTCGACAAGGTTAATTATACTATTCCTTTGATGTTCCAAAAGCCCAAACTTGAATAATACTCAACATATGGGCATTAGACACCAAGAGTTAACGTAAAATGCATGTCTTATCACAATCACTACAGAAAACATAAACTTAGAAGAAGAATTGATATGAAAAGAAGGTCAAATTTGAATCATTTTGCAGGAAGTTGAAGCGTATAACTAAGTTAGGGAAAAGACTAAATTGGAACCCAGACAACTGCGTTCTATTCTGAAGAATAATTTTCAAACGTATTCGAGTAATGTCTTAGCTTCGAAATTCGAAATCTAGAAAACTGTGAAAATAGCATACCTTCCGAATACGTTCTAGAAAACTGATTCCCCGATAAACTTTTTTCATACTTCCTATCAATTGATTTTGAACGATCAGAATACGACGAATATGACGTAAAAGGCTGAAAATAAATAAAATTTTTATGCACCTTACTTTGACTTACTCTTTCCGGCGATTGTGATCTGTTTCGGCTCTTTCTTGTTGAAGACCATTCTTCGTATGTTTTACTGTGATATTCTCTGTCCAAAATGTTAAGAAGATTTTGTTCAGTCTTCTCATTCGAAATAGATTCAGTGTTAGTATTCAAATTTTCGATTGTTTTTTGTGTTCCAAAATCAAGCGTATTTTTCTCAATGTCGTAGTCATTGAAAGGTTTTACATCAGTCGGTGCTTCATGAATCAATGAATCATAACTCTTCTCTTGTTTCAGAGTGTTTGTCGTAATAACGGAGCTCTCGGTGATTGTCTGCTCAATAGTGCTCAAGTGTTCCGTTTCAAGATTATTATCAACAATATCAATAGTTGGGGATGGTGTTGGAACAATAGGTGGGGAGACCACGGTTTCTGTCGAAGCATCGGTAACAATTTCTGATGTTGCTGAAGTTTTCACTTCGATTGTTTCTGTTATAAAACAAGAACTTCTATAATTCTTGTCTGAACTCACCAATTTTTGCTTCTTCTTTTTTCTCAATGGGTAGTGGCAGCGGAGATATAACAACTCTTCGCTCAATTGGTTGTGATTCACTTTTTTGGATAACAACTATTTTCTGAAATCAGTTCAGATACAAAATTTGTCGTGTTTATTTTTTCATAACGCCTTTCTGTCCAAAATCAGATTATAATCCGGCTTTAACTGTTTTTTATCTGAAAAAAAACCGACCAAAAAAATTCAAAGTTTACCTCTTGCGCAATTTGCGAAACGTTGTCATTCATATCTACGCGAGACACTGAACGAAGAGGTAATTCAGTTACTTGAGCCCGGTTTCCTGAAAATTTATGAACTATTTCATTCCGATTGTGTTTTAATGCTTAGCATTACCTCCAACTTTAGTTTCCCATCTTTCAATTACGTTTTTCACTACATCAATAGAAGATGTATCAACTGGAGATTCAAAATCATTTCTATTCTCAGCAGCACTGTAGCTTCGTTGAAAGACAGCATCCGTCCTTTCATCATATATGTTTTGATGATATTTTTTTCGATCTCTGTACTGTGCGTCATTGCTTTTTTGGTGTTGTTTTTGGAATACTTGCTGGTCTTCTTTGTTATACCATGGCGATTCGCTCCGATAACAGTTGACAGTGGTGTATTCCTCTTTGATCTGTAGAATCAAAACGTTGACTTAAACTTTGACAGCGAACACATACTTTATACTCATCTGTTCGTCTCCCATATCTGGCCGGCTCAATGTCAACAATAGTGGTCGTTAAAATACCGCCTGGCGAATGAACAACAGCTGCATTATTGTACATTGATTTCAATGTTTCTGGAAAAAAAAACAAACCTCACTCACAAAAAATCAAAATTCAATATTACGAGAAAAAGAAAATCTAAAGTCGAACTTATTCAAACTTTTTTGTTGAAATAGAAATAGTCTATGCTCAAATTAAGAAACTGAATACAATAATAAAAAATACTGATGCGTTTAGTGCATGTTCTCCAGTTTATACTTTGAAAGAGCCCTCAAAGTATTCGTTCAACTCACTATCAGATTTGTCGATAACCACAATTCTTGATCGAGATTTGGCAGCTTCATTCACGTTTTTCGAATTGTTTGAAATATTTCTCGGTTGCAATGGCAGTATTTTCTCTTGTTGAGAAGAAGCCTCAAATCGTTTGGTCAAAGCGTTCACAGTGGGCATTTCGGTTTTTATCTCTTTCCTCTTTGTGGTAGAGCTGCTGAAACATTAAACTTATGTTAAAGTTAAAAAACCTCCTTTTCAAAAAGTAAACCAATAACTACACAACTGAATGAATCTGTTTGAATCTAGGTCAGAGGCGACACAAAAACAATACTTAGATTTAATCTCGTTTTTCCAATTTCATATCTGCCGTTCGTACAAATGTAGCGTTTGGAACTGAAAAAACAAATCTTTTTTGAATACAAAGATAGGTGTTTCACTTTCATGAATTTCTCAATTTTCAACACCTTGGAGAATTCAAAAAACTACAAACTTTCAGTGCCTGTTTTTTGATAGTCAATAGCTTGTGAATACCTATAGAAAACACTCAAAATGAACATTTGTCAATTGAAAAAGAAACTAGGCTTTGTTTCGAAACTTTTTTTGTTGAAAAAAAGACATTCTGAATCCCAAAAATCAAATTTTTGGTTACTCCAAGTTCATCACATCAAAAAATCTTAATTTCTATTAGCGGAAAATCGTTGCAAACAATGAAATTTTGTATGATCGCCTTTTCATTTTTGAATTTTTTCAAATCAGCGACTTTGCTATAACTAACTTTGAAGAAATAATCGTTGTCAACTCTTCAAATGTGGAACTTTCTGAAATTATCAGATTTTGAGATAAGCGACCATCCAGACTAGAGGTTGGGGTGTTTGTTCTTGTTTCTTTGTTTCTGTTAGATGCAGTCGTTGTCCCAGTTCTCACAGCGTCTTGTGCAGAGAAGTATGGGACGTACTCTAATTTTCCTGAAAGATAATAAACTATGCATTAGTGTTTTTCAAGTTCAAGATTTTCGTGATTTATGAAAACGGATAAAAGTCATGGAGCTTGTAGAGGCTTAATAATACGAAGCCTTCATAAATCTTCATCACTTTGAAGTTTTAATAACCAAGGCAATTTATATGTCAGTGTGACAAAACCTTCCAAGAAAGAAAATTGGAAAAAAATCATGGAACTCAAAGACTGATTTCAAATTTTTGATTAATATTTCCTTTTAGTATGACTATGTTTGCTAAACGTCTAATTGAGTTTCCAAGATCTTTGTCTAGTTTCTTCACAGTTTTGCCCACACACTTTTCAAAAGTACTTATATGCACATGTGACTCACCACTTTTTTGGTATCCTGACTCAACGGAGTTTGGGGAAAATGAAAGTGGCAAATCTTGTTGGGACTGTTTGATAGG
>GL380041.1:18107-30022 GCA_000143925.2 Caenorhabditis brenneri
GAGCTCGTCCAATCTACCACCTTAGAAATAGCCCGTTTTCTGTAAAAAATTTGACGATTTCCGGAGTTCTTCATTGAACAAGCTCTATCTGCCGGGAGAGTGGTTGCACAAAAAAGTTGTCAACTACAAATATGAAGTTTTTGCTGTGCTTACTACGCTCAAAAATTTTTTAAGCTGTAGAAAAATTTTTGACCGTGTGGCGCATGCTCAAAGTCAGCTAAATTCAACTGAAAACGGGGGGTGTTCGTATACTTTTGCACGGTACTGTAGATGCCTAAAAGGCTGTATGACAAGATGTTCGTGTATCCGGATGACGATAAAGTCTATCTGTGTGTCCGAATATCTAGGTGTCTGTCACAATGTCTGTATATCCATATCAGGGCTGTGCGAAAAATAAAAATTCCGAAAAAACTCGAAAAAAATTTTTTTTTTCGAAAATTTTGATCCGAAAAAAGTCGAAAAACTTTTTTTTCGAATTTTTCAGGGCGAAAAAATCGAAAAATCGATTAATGATTTTTTGGAATTTTTCGGGATTTTCAATGAAAAATGAGTGAAAAGGAGGTGAAAACATGTTTTTTTTTTTTTTTTTTTTGAAATTTTTCTTTCTGTTTTTTCGGCGAAAAAAAGTTTTCAGTTTGAAATGGCGAAAAATTTTTCGAAAATTTTTCGCACACCCCTGGTCCGGATGTCTATCTGTCAGAGTATTTTAAGGCCAAACATCTAGGCAACCAGGTGCAGATTTCGCTGAATATCCTGAACGTCTGTATATCCAGCTGTTCGGGTGCCTCTGGGTCCGTCTGTCCAGACAGATATCCGGATGTCTAAACAGAAGCTATGGAATGTTTGAGAAAGGCTAAGAATATTCATTAATCCAAATGTTTTATTGAGGGTGTTCTTTGAATTTATTTGAATAAAAAATTTGAATGTTTAAAAATTACAACAAAAAAACACAAAAATGGCGATGGGACTGATGTGTGGGAGGGGGGGAGAATGAGAGGAGGTTTTCATTGCTGTCTGCTGGTTCGTCAATTTTCTTATCATTGATTCTTATCATGCCTGAAATAAGCAATATTGAATGGTTTGTATGAATAAACCTGAAAATGAACTAACTTTTCCGATATATCTCCTCCGTTTACTGTCCATTCTTGAATCATCCTTCAAATGATCATCTTTTTGTTGTTGTTCTCTGAACATCATAATAATCATCAACATAATTTTATGAATAACTGACTTTTTTCCAATGTTCGCAAGTTTTTTTAGTGCAGTCGAAGTAGAGAATGCGACTTCGAGTACACCTTCAAAGATGTTTTCGAGGAAACTCAGAGTAGTGTTCACACTTTTTGGGTATGTTCCAGGAAATGCATGAAAATGAGAATTTGGAGTCCGTGTGGAATATTACAGGATTAAATTAGAAATAATCAAAGAATACAAGGTAGGCCATGCTAGTCGGGCGGCCAGAGAATGCGAATGAATGAGGCCCCTGTCGAGAGGTACCCCTCATCTTGAGGAGGCAGCCCGCGAAAAACTGGGGTCTCACCACGAATTTATTCAGTCGAAGGTGTGGAACCTTCGAGAAGGTCTGACAAACAGTGCATCTGCGCTCCACTGAACTTATTCGCGGTGAGACCCCACTTTTGCCCGGGCTGTCCTAGACCCTCCTCATTGGAAGGGGGCGCCCTCATTCATTCGCTTCGTTTGGCCGCCCGACTGACATGGCCTACCTTGTATTCTTTGATTATTTTTAATTTTTTCTTCTACTAATATCAATGCTGCTATTGATATTGGAAAGAGAATCAGTCTCATTGTCTAACAGTAAGTTGTCTAATTCCCTGAATCAGAAGACCAAGTGACCTGTTTAGTGAAACTCAAAAAATGGGAACCTATGCTCAACAACTCATTCACAATCGACCGGGAGCAACTGGACAAGATCTTTTCGGACTGGGGGATCAGTGAAGGGCTTTTACAATTGTGGTTCGAAGCTCCGAGAATTAACATCAGTGGAATCATTACTCCGAGATATCAACAATTTGAGAAATAAACATTTATTTACAAGTTTTTTGATTTTTTTTGTCGATATACGAAAATTGCTTCGCACAAAAAACCATGACTTTGGGCTTAGACATATCCTTGATACAAACAATGCATTTGCGCTCCACTGAATTAGTTCGTGGTGAGACCCCCCCCCTTTTCCGCGGGCTGTCCTAGACCCTCCTCAAAGCGAGGGGGTGTCCTAGACCTCAGTCATTTGCTTCCTTTGGCTGCCCGACCAGCATGGCCTACCTTGTATTCCCTGATTATTTCTAATTTAACCCTTTCAATTCCATCTTCTTTTATCAATGAAAAAAGAAACGTTATTCAATTAGTGAGTGAATAAAATATGGCTTTATAAGTATTCATGGTCATTTTTAGGCAATACGTGGACGTGGGCCTGCTCTCCCAGAATTTCATCAGAGAGGAGTGACTCCTATATCTTATCGCTGTCACATTTCAGAAGATGACGTGAAGAATATGAGAACAGGAAGAGATTGTTTGTGATAGCCTTCGAAAAAGTACGTACAATTTTTTCTCGGTTTCAACGCTCCATCTCACACGGGCTTTTACAAATTTCATTTTGCGCCTTTAAAATCTGACAGTAAGCCGCGCTTAAGCCGAAAGAGCGCGCACCATGTTTCCAGAGCACTTTTCAGTAATAACTTTCGATCAAATTCGGTCAAGATTATATTCAACATGATGCGAAGAAAAACTTCTATTCAATTTAATTCAAAAAAAAAGCTTAGGCCCTGATTTTTAATTTTTCAACAAAATGAGAAAAATGTCTACGTATCGCTGAGTCGCCACGCAGTTAGCATGCGACCCTACAGTAAGACAGAGCCCGCGAATGAAACCTTTTGAAAACAAAGTACAAAAAAACTCACTGTGAAAAAATCATTATAGACTTTTCAATGTTTTTTTTTTCAGACTGGTGCATATAACGCCAATCGTCCGGAACGTGATCAAATAAGATTGATACATCCTGCTTTTGCAGTCTTCACTGGCAACTCGACGTCCAGGAGAATCGCATTCCCTATGCTACTGCCAGGCATACAACATTATGTGCTAGTGATGTTCGGACTGGGGCGGGATGGTCGAGCATGAACTCGTGACTGTGGAATTCATGCGATTCTCAATCTCAAAAGATACTTCAACGACTCGCTTAGATTTTTTGGACCGATGCACGAAACCATGAAGATCACTGAACATTTTGGGGAACGGATTATGGATTTCCGGAAAGAATAGGCTGATCGACTGGAATCAATTCGATTGATGAACGGTTTTCCGGTAACAACAATCTCATTGAGTCTCAGGTACTTAATAACATTTAAACAAGTCCAGATGAGTGAAAAAAAAATATTTTTGTAGCATGAACAACTTTTGGAGTGGGCTCGCAGCAAGTGAAGATGGTTGAGAAGCAAAGAGAGTCAATGGAGCAAAAAGTGTTCACGGACGCTGAGGAAATCTGGAGGCAACTCGATCCAAATCTTGATGCTCATTGCCGTAACAAATTTCTTTTTAATTTTAAAATATTTCTTTGATAAAATTTTTTTTCCTTATTTTCGCCAATTCATATATTCAATTTCTGTGAACCCAATTTCCTGAATAATAAATTTTTTATCGATTTACAAAAATGCATTATCTTTTTTTCGTGAGTTTAAGCTTTGTTGACTAAATGTGTCCTGACATTGCATTTGCGCTCCACTGAACTAATTCGTGGTGAGACCCCCCTTTTTTCGCGGGCTGTCCTAGACCCTCCTCAGGGTTAGGGGGGGGGGGGTGTCCTAGACCTCAGTCATTCGCTTCCTTTGGCCGCCCGACCAGCATGGCCTACCTTGTATTTTCTGATTATTTCTAATTAAATCCTGTAATATTCCACACGGACTACAAACTTTCTTCTATGAATTGGACCGGGATCTGGAGCAACTTAAACGTAAGTTTTTTTTGATTTTACAAAAATAGTTCTGAGAAGAACTTCTTTGACAAAAAAAACCGTCGAATTTCAGCTCCGCCCACGTCGTCGTCGACCATTCCGCCAAAGAAGTCCATCTCTACAGTCAAATCATCAGGGGATTGGTAATGAAACCGACCCAGTTGGATCTTCGTCGATGGACTCTTTGGAAACGGAGATGCCAAAAATGCAGGAGGAAGTTAACAAAACTCGAGTGTGAGTCAACGAATTCCTTTTTCTGATTTATACGAAAATGCAAGCTAGTAATGATGAAAGAGATAAGGCAGTCAAAATCAAAGAAGAAGCTGATGTTAAGGTCGAGAGCTGATGTTAACAATGCATCTGCGCTCCACTGAACTAATTCGTGGTGAGACCCCCCCCCCTTTTTGCGGGCTGTCCTAGACCCTCCTAGAGGGAAGGGGGGTGTCCTCATTCATTCGCATCCTTTGGCCGCTCGACTAGCATGGCCTACCTTGTATTCTTTGATTTTTTATAACTTTTTTCAAAAACTATTCCCCTGGTGTACTCCACACGGACTCCTACAACATGAGCTGGAGCAGCTCAAAAGTAAGTTCTGTTTTCATAAAAAAAAAGTTCTGAAAGAAACTTGGTAGAACAAGAAAACTACCGGGGGACTTTTTGTGCATTTTGGCGTCAGAATTTCGAAACGCGCGCGGTGTTTGCGGACTTTTTAGGACAGGAAGGTCCGCATCGGATGTTTGCAAAAAATTTTCGAAAAAAAAATTTTTTTTTCGGTTTTTTTGCCGAAAAAAACATGTTTTTACAGCCTATTATTATTGAAAAAAAAACGAAAAATCCTAAAAAATTCGAAAAAAAAGTGCTTCAAATTTTTTCGGACCAAGGTTTTCGAAAAAGAATTTTCCGATTTTTTCGGTCCGAAGTTTTCGAAAAAAAAATTTTTTGATTTTTTTCCGAAAGTTTTTTTTCGGACAACCCTGGTACAGAGTAATCCAATAAATACTTATTCATAAGTTTTTTCTAAAATGACAACAAAATTCAAATTTTGTAGGAAACTGTGCTCCAAGAGGCAAAGGAGATCTTCTAAAGCTGACTGGACAAGCGTATGCAAAATCTCCTGGATCTAGAATCAACACTCATCAGGAGAACAACATTGTTGGATTAGGAGGAGTAGCTACTGGTGTGTGGTTCCCTCCAAAATACAACGATAAATTCCAACGAAGAACATCTGCAAAACCGGATACTTCGAAAAATATGGAAGATTGCATCGCTGAGGGGATTCCGGTCCAGATGTGTGAGCAGAAAGCAGCTGACGGGGGACAATCTTTGTCAAGAACATATCCTGGAATGTGTGCAGACCAACGTCCTGCCAGGTGGCTGCTGCGATGATCCACCACGATGAAAAATGACGGATTGTCTCTGGTTTCACTACAAGACATTGAAATGGATACGGAAATGCTGCAAGCAGATTGTTGATAGCCTGCACACAAGAACTTGAATTTGTTAGAACGCAGAGGTCCAACTGGACAATCGTAACTGCTCATTCTGCGAAAGAGTTCTGTTCAATCTCGTACCGAAGGCATTGGTAGCAAGAGTAGATCCTCGGTAAAAGTTCTTTGTGAGAAATTCATCCATTTCGTAATTTTTTCAGTTTCAAAAAATCCAGCAAGGATCGTGACGTGACAATTCACCAAAGATATGATCTAGCTGAAAAATTTGATATGGTGAAAGTGGCCGCTCCAACATTTTAGGGCTCTTTCTACAGCTATTCTACTCCTAATTTTCTCTTTTATTTTTCGAATTTTTTTGTTTCAAATTTTTCGAATGAATTGATTATATACTTTTGAAATTTATGATTCCATTGAAGATATCTCCAAACAAAATCAAATTTTACTACGAATCTGTTTGACACCATGTTCACTCTAAACTGTCTGACTGCTTTTGGAGCTTGAAAAAAGGCTTGTAGAGGCTAACAAAATTTATCAATCAAAATGTTTTACAATTTCAGAACAAGTGAAAAGATAATCATTATTTCTTGCCTTCTTCGCCTTTTTTTACTTCACTCAACGGCGGCTTCGAGGACAGTTTCCCTTCTCTGTAATTATGAACTTAAATTTTTTTGAATATGAGCCCCTACCTCCAACTCCTGCTTTTTGGCCTCGAGGTCCAGCTCCAATTGTTCCACCTTTTCGTTTAATTCCTAGAAAAGTTTTTAGTTCTTTCATACTTGTGAAGCGCCGGGCCCGGCCCGCTCGGCCCAGAAAATTACCGCGAATTTTGAAAAATCGAAAAAAATTTACTCTAATTTCGTGCTCCGGGGATATATTGAGCATAAAAACAGTATTTTTATGTTTTTGAAGGGTTTTCTTATGGTGGTCTCTGTCTGGACACAGATCTGACAACTCGACGGCCAGACAAGGGATCCTACCACAAAAACTACCGTATAAATTTGATTTTTACCATTAGATTTTTCAAATTTCATCAATTTTCATCAAGTTTAAACAAATTTTTTTTCTGAGAGAGAATTTGAAAAATCGCTCAAAATCGATGAAATTCGATAAATCTTACGGTAGCAATTATGTTTATACTGTAGTTTTCGTGTTGAGGCCAAATTATCGGAATTCGGCAAATTTTTTGAATCCGGGCCGCCGGGCCGGGCCGAAATTTCACAAGTATGTTTTGATTCTATCAGTTTTTCTTTAAACTTACATCTATGTGGCGGTGAAGACTTTCCGCTTCTTTTGCTTTTTGGATGAACTTTGTCGTGTAATTCTGAATAAGAAAAAGAGAAATCAATCACTTTTTTTTCGTTTACAAAACACACGGTGAATTTTTTTGAACAAACAGTTTTTTTCTCGGTTTTTACGCTCTATCTCACACGGACTTTTACAAATTCCATATTGCGCCTTTAAAATCTGACAGTACGCCGCACTTAAGCCGTGGAGCGCGAACCATGTTTCCAGAGCACTTTTCAGTAATAACTTTCGATCAAATTCTATCAATATTATATTCAACATGATGCGAAGAAAAAGTTCTATTCAATTTGATTCAAAAAAAGCTTAGGCCCTGATTTTTTTAACTTTCCAACAAAATGAGAAAAATGCCTACGTATCGCTGAGTCGCCACGCAGTTAGCATGCGACCCTACAGTAAGATAGAGCCCGCGAATGAAACCTTTTGAAAACACGTACAACAAAATTCACTGTGAAAACATACCTTGCTTGTGCGTTCCCATAAATCGGCTTTTGCAGTGGCCACTTGCAACGCAGCCTCCCGTTCTTCAAGCTTGATCAGAGCATCGAAATACTTGTCTCGGTAGTGCTCCCGCTCCTCGCAACACTTCTCTTGGTGAGCTTCTCTTGGATGGTCGAGACTGGAATAGAAAAAATTTCATTTACGTTCCAAAATGTTTTTCGATTTTTTTCGTTTTTTTTCGGTTTTTTTTTTCGAACAAAAAAATCCGAAAAATATTTTTTTTTGGTTTTTTTTCGGACAAATTTTTCAAAAAAAATTTTTCGAAAATTTTTCGGAGGTTATTTCTCGTACAAACCTGGAGGGGATACCAAAGCCTCTTGGGGGATCGGGCTCGCGGAAGAAGACTGGAGCCGGTCCGTCAAAGGCTGTCCCTAACGGCCAATTCGGTGGTTGGAAGTTTCCGTGGGCCATACTGCCGGCGTTGGGAGGAGAAGAATAAGAAGAGTTCATTTTTTCACTCTGCAAAAAAGGAGGAATAGTGATTTTAGGTAAATAAAATGAAAATGAAAATGAAAAGAGAGAAGCGCTGTTCGACAGACAGTGTACTGATAAGGAGAGAGTGCGATGCAGCGAGAAACTTAGAGAAAACAATACGGTTTTCGTTGTCAAACCTTATCAGTTGTTAGCTTTGTACACTAAACCCATTTCGGAAGAAGCTCCCATGTTCGTCTGTCTGAGTGTCTGTATGTCTACAAGGATGTGTGCCCAGATGTCCAATTGTTCCGATACCAAATTCTGAATATGTCGGTCTGTGTGTCTAAACGTCTTTGGGTTGTCTGTGTGTCCGTATGTCAAGGTGTCTCAAGCCTGCTTGTGTGTCGGCTAGTCTGGATGTCTAACATTCCAGGTGCTATGATGTCACTCAGTTTGAGTGCCTGTAAGTCTACATGTCTGTGTGCCCAGATGTCCGGATGTTGAAATATCCTAACTCGTCGCCTGAGTTTATGAATGTCTGAAAGTCCAACGTCTGTATTTGCGTCTGAATATCTGGATGTCCGAAATCTGTCGGTTTTCTCGATTTGCGGGCATTTTGTAGAGACTAAGGAAGGTTTGTAGAGGCTAGGGACCTTTTGTAGAGACTAAGGAATTTTTGTAGAGGCTAAGATAGGTTTGTAGAGGCTCAGAATTTTTATTGAACGAAAAGTTGAAGTTGAGTGAAAAATAAATTATTTGTTAGTCTTCCTGGCGTTCATGGCGTCATCGGCATCTCCATGTGGTCCCAGCATGCGGGGCATCTCCCAACCTCGGCGTTGACCTCACGGATGGCGTCCGGTTGGCGCTGTAATTTCACGATTTTTAATCTGAAAAACTGTTTGCAAAACTTACGGCGAGCTCCGCGTCCTTCTTGGCAAGCTGGCGTCGGAGCGAAGCTTCATTTGCCGATCTTTTCTGGAAAAAAGTGTTTTTCAAATTGTTTTTTTAAAATAAATTTCATCAAGTTTAACTCACCCAGATTGAATGCAGCATGTCCTGTTTTTCAGCCGCATTTTGGTCCAGCTCTGCCAGGAGTTTCTGGAAAAGGCTCGGCTCGGAAAATCACCGCGAATTTTGAAAAATCAAAAAAAATATACCTGTTCACACTCTTAGGGATGTTCCAGGATTGAACTTCGAAACATCATTCGCAACTCGTCCAACCGCTTTGATGACTTGATAAAACTCCTCAACAAGTTGTCCACTGCGCCCGGTATGAGGATGAGTTTTATCGTGGAGAGCGATCATAGACCCAGATTTTCTGATAACCTTTCCATCTTCGTTCAGGAGATTTGTGTTTGAATATGATTTTAATTCTTCCAAATCTTGATCCAGACGTATAGCGGTAGTTTCACAACTTTTCAGACGGGTCAACATTTGTTCCAAGTTTTCGCTAATTTCATCTACTAGTTTTGTTTTCTGTAAAATACTTTTATTACTAATTTTTTTGTGTTATCATTAAAACAGCTCTCAAAAAAAAATAATAATGAGAGCAGCATATTTCCGAAATTTCGGCCCCGATTAAAAAAATTTAGAATTTTTTTTTTGAATTTTTTTTTTGAATTTCAACATTTTTTGACTGAAAACTGTCTCTGTAAAAGTCAGTTGTTGCCGAATTCCGAGAACTTGATGGTCCCGATATCTCAACACGAAAACTACCGTAAGATTTATTGAATTTCCATCAATTTTCAGCGCTTTTTCAAATTCTTTCTCAGAAAAAAACTAAATATTTGTTGAAAATCGATGAATTTCAAAAAATCATTCGGTAAAAATCAAATTTATACGGTAGTTTTCGTGGTAGGATACCGTGGCTGGTCCAGAACTGACTTTTACAGAGATCACCATTAGAAAACCTTTCAAAAACCTAAAACTACTGTTTTTATGCTCAATATAACCCCGGAGCACAAAGTAAGGGTATTTTTTTCGAAATGTCCGGTTTCGAAATGTCCCGGAGCCATTTTTTCGATTTTTTCAAAATTCGCGGTAATTTTCCGGGCCCGGCCCTTCACAAGTATGGTTTTTACCATTTGTTTTACAAACATACATAAGCCTTCTGCCCCCAAATCAACAATGAAAATGTCCACGTATTCTTCGATTGCATGCTTCCGCCGAGTTCTTGAGGTTTGATTAAGAACTGGTTTAAATGGAAGCATTCTCTGAAAAAATTAAATTAATTTTTTTAGGCTCTCCATTTGGGTAAAGTTTTGCCCGCCCGCGCCCGCCCGGGCGGGTAAACGATTACCCGCTTTCACCCGTCCGCAATCTGCGCGTAGCGGTGTATGCGGACAAATCGCCATACTTCACGCGCAGACGAATGAAAATTTTATATTAATTCTATATTAATTATCCTGAAGAAACAACAACACAAAACCTCTCTCAGCCTTCAAACATCAATTCGGACCGAAGGAGAGCAAATTCGCAACAGTTTTGTCGGATAAACTTTTTTCTGATGCGCTGGCATCGGAACTACTAATGTTTGGCGAGTTTTGGTCTATTTGATAAAAATCTGAATGCTTTTATGTGTAATTTCAAAGAATTTCGAGAATTAATGTAAAATTTTTATTTGTCTGCGCGTGAAGTTTGGCGATTTGTCCGCATACACCGCGACGCGCAGATTGCGGACGGGTAAAAGCGGGTAAAGCGGGTAAAGAGTTACCCGGGCGGGCAACGGGCACCCGCAATTTTTTTACCCACGTGGAGAGCCTATTCTCTGATTTGGTGCTGATACATTTCTAGAGTTGAAAAAAACATTCGCCACCTTCACTGGGTCGTTTATCATCTCAAATTGAAAGCTATCCCGGGATACTTTCAATTTGATGTGTGTCTTAGTAAATTTCACAAGCTGTTGTGTTCTCTTTGACAGCTGAAGGAGGTTCGTTCTGAAATTTAGTCAGTTAGGCTGCAGGGTACAAAATAACAACTTACAAAACTTTCCTCTTTTTTTCCTCTCGCTTCCGCCTCGTCGCGGCTCAGTTCCAGGTGGTTCCTCGAAGACCGAGATGCGGTCTTCTTCTCCCTGGGCTCGTCTTGGTGCGTTGTACATTGTTGCTGCAAAACGTCAAAGAAATTGGAATGAAAATGCCACATGATAAAAATGAAAAATGGCCTAGAATTCCCTGAAAAATGGCCTAGAAAACCTCTAAAAATGGCCTAGAAAACCTCTAAAAAATGGCTTAGAAACCTCTAAAAAATGGCCTAGAAGCCTCTAAAAATGGCCTAGAAAACTCTGAAAAATGGCCTAGAAAACCCTAAAAATTGCCTGGAAAACCCTGATAAATGGCCTAGAAAACCCTAAAAAATGGCCTAGAAAACCTAAAAAATGGCCTAGTATTCCCTGAAAAACGACCTAGAATTCCCTGAAAAATTGCCTAGAAACCCCTGAAAAATGGCCTGGAAAACCCTAAAAAATGGCCTAGAAACCCCTAAAAAATGGCCTAGAAACCTCTGAAAAATGGCCTAAAAACCCCATAAAAATGGCCTAGAACCCCTAAAAATGGCCTAGAATCCCTAAAAAATGGCCTAGAAACCTTGGAAAAATGGCCTAGAAACCCCTAAAATATGGCCTAGAAAACCCTAAAAATGGCCTGGAAAACCCTGAAAAATGGCCTAGAAACCTCTGAAAAATGGCCTAGAAACCCCTAAAAAATGGCCTGGAAAACCCTAAAAAGTGGTAGTGAGGTGAAAATAGCAATTGATCCATAGCACAAGAGCCAAATTTTGGAAAATTGCCCGAAGCACAAGATCAAACCATAGCACTTGAGTATTTGCCTTTGCAATTCGCAATATCCCACTACGGAGCTCATGACACAGCTGGAAACGAGTGCTACCGTAAGATTTTTTCGTTTTTCGAAAAAAAAAATCGATGAAAATCGATGAAAATTAGTAAAAATCGATAAATCTTATGGTAGAAAATTTACCTACTACGGTAGCACTCGTTTTTAGCTGTGCCTCGAGCCCGGGGAGCCTGTGGCCGAGTTGTCGGATCTTAGGCCAGATCTTTATACAGATTGCCCTGATGGAAAATTTGAAAAAAAAATTACCTCCTTTCCAACAGCTTCCAGTACTAAGCCTCTTAGAGAGGCTGGCTCCAGGTAGCCCGAGTTGCAGGAGTCCGTGTGGAGTACACCAGGGGATGGGATAGTAGAAAAAGTTATAAAAAATCAAAGAATACCAGGTAGGCCATACCAGTCGGGCGGCCATAGGATGCGAATGAATGATGTCCCTGTCGA
>GL380041.1:32010-49576 GCA_000143925.2 Caenorhabditis brenneri
TTGGCTCCAGCACCCCAGGGGGTAATTCAGTTCCGTCAAGACACTATTACAATCTGATGACCAGTACTATGTGACAACTTTTAATGCAATTTAATGTTCCGGCGTAGGTAGTGAAAAATTTTGAAAAACAGGAAAAATTGAAAAAAAAATTTAAAATACCATTTTTTGGTGTGATGCAGTCGAGTAGGAATTTCGATGTCAACATGACAAAAGTTCAAAAACATATGGGAAATTCATTTCTGAAAAGTTTTCGACTCTATCTAAAAAACTAAAAATTTTCAGTTTCCAACTTTGACGGGTTACTGTAGATCTGAAAGTGGGCGGGGCCAAAATCGAAGTTGTGTTTTTTCATGAGAGGGGTAAGGGTTACCACCACACATTTTATCTAAGCTCTGGCATCAGTTTCATACATGTGTGCCCCAGTGATTTCGATGCTACCAGAAATTCTCTCTTAACAGTGAAGACCTAAAAAAAATTCACAAGTACGTCCTCTTCTTTAGAAATCTATACAGCCAATTCTTCATTTTGGCTTCAAAATCCACAACGATAACAACATTTTTTTGCACGGAATCAGGAAATTGTATAGTGGAAACAACAAAATCTTTATTAAAATCTGCAACAAAATAACAAACAACTGCAATTATTCATCATCGGTTTCTCTGGAAATATCAACGGTGTCAAACAACAAATCAATCAGGAAATATTGATTTTTTTCCTCCGAATCGAGATTTTTGTGGTGATAGGTCATAGGCTCATCGGGTAAATGCTCTCCGAATTGTGATTTCAAGGCGAGCAAAATGACAGGAGGGTGCGGGAATCGGAGGCGGCACGCGTCGAAATGCGGCGATTTGAAGAGGATCTGCAAGTTGTCGTAATAAGCTGGGACGGTGTTTGCGGACTCGGCGCTATATCTTACGACAATTCAGGTTTTGAGCCGATAATGGAGTAGAACAGGGCTGTGCAAAAAATTTTCGAAAAATTTATTTTTTTTCGGTTTGGTGAAAAATTTTTCGCCTTTTGAAACCGAAAAAACAGAACATTTTCAGTTCAGAAAGTGTCCCCTACGATTGAATATTTTCAAACGCCCGCGAAAGTTAAGCCCCGCCCACAAGGGCGTGGCTTGTCGATTTACGGAGGCCTCTCACTTGTTTTTTTATGTTTTTGAGGGAATTTTTGCTCGGTTTCCCGCCAACTTTCAAGTCGATTTTGAATTTTTCTTTCACTTTTCGCATTTCTACACTACAATCGAGTTGAAAAATACTAAAAAATGAGTTTTGAAAGATTTTGGACAAATGTACGGCGGAGCGCACTTTCTAAAATTTCAATCAAGTTTTTACGAAGGGGACACTTTGCGAGCTCGTGAAAAGAAAGAAAAATTTTAAAAAACATGTTTTTACCGCCTTTTTACCCATTTTTCATTTGAAAAAACGGAAAAATTCGAAAAAAAATCGAAAAATTTCCGAAAAATTCCGAAAAATCATTTTTCGATATTTTCGCTCTGAAAAATTCGAAAAAAAAGTTTTCCGGGTTTTTTCGGTCCGAAATTTTCGAAAAACAAAAAACTTGACTGAAATTTCAGAAAGTGCGCTCCACCGTACATTTTTCCAAAATCTTTCGAAAAGTCATTTTTAAGTGTTTTTCAAGTCGATTGTAGTTTAGAAATGCGTAAAGTGAAAGAAAAATTCAAAATCGACTTGAAAGTTGGCAGGAAACCGAGCAAAACTTCTTCAAAAACATTTAAAAAAAACAAGTGAGAAACCTCCGTAAATCGACAAGCCACGCCCTGTGGGCGGAGCTTAACTTTCGCGGGCGTTTGAAAAAATTCAATCGTAGGGGACGCTTTCTGAACACGTGTAGCCTCTAAAAAATTTCCTTAGCCTCTACAAAACTGCCATGCGCCTTTAAGGTACCTCCTTAACCTGTCGAATATCCTCCTCCACTGACACCGATCCCAGGGAAACATCGAAATTCGTGAAATGAAACAAATTCTGAATCGGACTTCGGAACACTGATCCCCTCATTTTGAACTCCTTCGCCTGCTTCCATTGCTCCATTTCGACGGTTTTCGAAATTAAAGGCGCATTCGATTTTTTGATTTTAAGATTCAAAATTTCCAGTGTTCCCGGATGGAAATACGGTAGAATTCTGACGATTGGCTCCAGGGTGTCCGCTTCGAAATTCAAGGTTTTCGCATAGATTCTGGAGTTTTCTAGGCCATCAAACACCTCAAATTCAGAAAAATTCTTCAATTTTATCGTCAATTTCTTCAATTTCGCTATTTCCAGACACGCTTTCAGGTCCTGAACCGCTAGGCGCCAAGAGGCTCCGCCCACTTTTTTCTCCTTGGTCCCAAGGCTTGATTCCAGGCACTCATTTTCGTCGATTTGGGTGTATTTCAGACGATCAGGTTCACAATACAATCGAATCAGTGCTTTGTCGCCGTTGAGTTCGAAATCGATGGAATCGTGCAGGAATTTTTGATTATTGATTAGAGAGCGAAGAGATTTGGAGGATTTTTTGAGGACTAGTCTGGAAAAAGATGATACGTTTTGATGAGAGATATTCGGGGGTTTTTGGGGTAGATACTCGACTGCTATGGGGATGATCAACTGCTATTTTGTAGCTGCTAAAGTCTCAACTGCTTTATTTGGCTCTTCTGCTATGGATCAACTGCTATTTTCGCCACTTTTGATGTCTCAATTGCTATGGCTATAGCAGAAGAGCCAAATGTAGCAGTTGAGACACCAGCAGTTACAAAATAGCAGTTGAGAAATAGCAGTTGAGTATTTGCCTTATTTCTCGCTGGTATAACCTGATTTCGGGCTCAGAAGCTCTAATTTTAGGCCCGAAAAGTCCTAATTTTGATCAAAAATCATCAAATTTAGATTTCGAAATCGCTGAAATTTTTTAGAAAATTCTCCCGAAAAAACGATACGAATCGCCAAATTTTGGTATCAAATCGCCAACTTCGGGCTGAAAAATTGCTCATTTTAGGCCCAAACGTGCTCATTTCTCGGCTTGATATTGGTCAATTTTGAGCTCAAAAATTTCAAATTTAGCTGCGAAAACCTGAAATTTGAGCAGAAAAACTTGAAAATAAGGCCTAGAAAACTGTATTGAAGACCCAAGAAACTTTAAAATTGGGCTCGGAAAATTATTTTTTGAGCCCAAAACCATGGTTTTTCCAAAAATTAGGTATTTTTAGGCTCAAAATTAAGCACTTTCGAGCCTGAAATCAAGAGTTCCCAGCCCAAAACTTGCGATTTTTCGAGCCTAAGATTATTGATTTTTATGTCTAAAATTATCGACTTTTGAGTCAAAAATTATTGATTTCTGAGCCGAAAATTGGTTATTTTTGAGTCTGAAATTATCGATTTTTGAGTCCAAAATTCAGAGACTTTGATCGAAAATTGGTGTATTTCAACCCAAAACATGTGATTTAAAGCCTAAAATCAGAAATCGTTGACCCCAAAATTAAGGTTTTTTCGGCCCAAAATTATCGATTTTTGAGTCTAAAATTATCGATTTTGATCGAAAATTGGTGTATTTCAACACAAATCTTTTGATTTTAAGCCTAAAATGAGAAATCACTGAGCCCAAAGTAAAAGTTTTATTATCGATTTTTGAGCATTTCTCCGTGATGAGACCCAACTACAAACCTATCAACAATATCCAAATGCTCCACAATTCTCTCCACAATATAAATGGGCATATCAGCCAATTCATATATCCTCTTGTTCTCATCTCTCTCCGTATTCAAATCGATCGATTCTCCATTCAAAAATCGATAAAACCAGTAATCGAATTCCGAAAAATCCATTGAATTCTCTCCGATAATTTTGCAGAATTTCTGATATTTTCCGAAAACCGAATGATTATTTCTTTCGTATAACAATAGATTATATTTCTCTAAGAATGGTTTCTCTCCCATTTCTTCACTCTTCGATTCATAGTAGACGCAGGCACGCAGAGCATATTTATCATTTCGGTGAATTGATGAGATGTCCGTTATTGGTCTGGAAATACAGCGTTTTTGGGGAAGGCACAGCTGAATCTGTAGAGGTAGTGCAAGCGCGCTCCAGAGCAACTTATTTGGGGTTGGGCGGGAATTTTGAATTTTTGTGCCGAAATTTAAGGTTTTCAGGTCAAAAGTAAAAGAGTTCGCGCCAAAAATAAAAGATTTTGAAAAAAAAAATGCTATTTTTTGTGTTTTTAGCTCAAAATTGAAAAAATTTTCAGCCAAAATTAGAGATTTTCAGCTCTAAATTAGCGGCCCTTTAGCCCAAGACTAAGTAAGCTATCAGCCCGTTTTTCGAACGGTTTCCGCTGAAAATTACAAATTTTTAAAGGCAATTTCAAGCCGATTATCGAATTAGTGCGGCTAGAACTTGTTTTGCAGCTGAAATTAGAAAATTAGGGCTTGAAATCTGATTATTGAGCTCAAATTCAAATTCTCGAGCCGAATATCTGATTTTCACCTAAAATCAGGCTCCGCAACCTCTCGAAACTGTTGAAAGTTTGGCTTGAAATTTACAAATTTTTTGACTCGATTTTCTATAAAATTGAAACAAAATAAAATTTCAAACTTTTCGAAAAAAAAATTTTTTCGGAAATCTTTTTTTCCAAAAAAGTTTGAAATTTTATATTGTTCTAAATTTACAGAAAATCAATTGAAATGGAGTAGTAAATTTTGAAAATTTCGGGTATAATTTTAAAAGGTTTCGAATTTTTCGGTTTTTCCGACAAAAAGCTGAGTTTTTGCGTCGGAAATCGATTTTTTAGGATCGAAAATGTGTTTCTAGGCTCATTATTCAAAACTAGCACTAAAACTCGCTTTTCCGAGCGTTCGCATTCGAGCGCACTTGCACCTGACACTATTTCAAACCGCCTTACTCTTTCGCCTCCTTTTTATAAAATCTGCCATCGGCGAATCGATTGAACCAGAATTGAAATTCCTTCTTATCGATTACATCGTTTCCAACTGTCTTACAGAAGTCATCGAACGCCCATTCTGCTGATTTTCCTTGCAGGAATTCATAGAGGATGCAGTGATGGAGAGCCATTGGATGGCTTTGCAGGAATTCGGGCATTCTGGGAAATAAAATTGTATGGGAAATGAATATTTCAAAAAATTGTCACAAAAACTGCGAAAAAAACATTGAAAATGCTTGAAATTCGTAAATTTTGCGTAAAAATCGCTGAAAACCAAGAAATGATTCGCGTCGATTCATGATAAACAACACGCACTCGCCGGAATAACGGAGCGTCGTACCGGTGCTTTCAAAGCTGAAATCGAAGTAATTCTCGTGTTTCAAACGGATTAATATTCACAGAACAGGATTCAAGTAACTAGAATAAAGTACATTCATTGACCACAGTAATAATTTACAGAAAATTTAGAGAAACTATTTCGAATCAAAATTACATCTTCTTTCTTGAAACTTCGATCTTCCGTACAAAAAATTTGATTTCGAAATACTCAGTATTTGAAATTGGATAGTGGCAGGTATTCTTAGCAAACGTTGAACCGAATTCTCGCTCGATAGTAGATGTATCGATCGCCCGCATGAACGATAATGAGCATTTTTCGAAGTCTGGCGACTTGAAGAGAACCTGGAATGCACGTTGATAGAAATGAGTGTGTCGAAATGGCTCCGCGACATTTTGATACCGTTGAAAATGAGGCTTGAAATTTTCAAATGTTTTGACTCGATTTCAATCGATTTTCTGTAAAATTAGAACAAAATAAAAATAAAAAATTGGCCGAAAAATATTTTCAAAAAAAATTTTTTTTCGAAAAAAAAATTGAAAATTTCAAGCTTCATTTCCAACGGTTTCGTAATGTCGGGTTTCGAGATGTCGCGGAGCCGTCAAAATAAATGCTTAAAGTTAACTGGAAAGTTATGGCCTGACATAGCTAATCTAGTCAGTTATAATTAATAATATCGCTTAGTTCCAAGGAGGTCCCTTGGCGCGCGTTTCCTGCGCCGAAAAGGGGGCGGCGCTTAGAGATTTGCAGGCGGCCGCTGAAGAGACGCAGAGCAAAACAATTCATCGGATTGAGCTAAAAATCGGTTTAGATCGGTTTTTCCATTAAATAATAATTATTTTAGATGCTGAAACATGTTTAGAGCTCGAGAGGATAACTTAACCCGCGCACCTTTAATTACACTCTCTGCGTCTCTTCAGCGGCCGTCTGCAAATTTGCAGACGTTTTTGCTCCCCCTTTTCTCTCTTGCAGCGCCTCAGGCGCAACTAGGGCCTTCCTTGCTTAGTTCTTCAGAAATAGTTCTACTTTTAGGGAGATAAATTTCGCATTTGGCCGAATAAATTCTCAGAATAGAACACACTTTCTGACGTACTTTTTGAACATTTGTGAAATTGTTCTAATTATTTACACAGATTTCGATAAAGCCTACCTCTTTCATCTCACGAACATTCTCCACAGTCAATTCTTTGAAAGGAACACTGAACTCCTTGAAATGAAAGAAATGACGGAGAGAACCGATGGTACACGAATTGTAGGTGTAATCGGATTCGCGTGTAACAAAATACTTTGCTTGTTTCCACTGCTCCATTCCGAACACTTCCTCCGACATAACGTCCTTATAAAATAACAAACCGATTTCGATTGTGGTGAGGTATCCTGGTTTCACATACGGTAGAATTTTGAGAATGGCGCCGGTAGAGCTTTTTTTGAAAATAAGTTTCTTGACATTCAGTTGATGAGCGGACTTCAGTGCAGTTTCCAACTGATCGATCACGTCAAATCCGTAAAATTCATCATCTTCTTCAGAGCGGAAGGCAAGAATGAGTTCGTCCAAATAAAGTTTTGGATTTCTGATAACCTCCTTGAAATCCAGAAATGCTTCTTTCCAATACGGCACATCTAGATCTCTATTTTCCGTATCGGAATTCTTCATTCGATTACTGCCATCCTTGCTGTACACGGAAGACATTTTTCCAAAAGTAAAGCGAATAGCGGGCAACCTGCCCATTAGCTCACATTTGAACTCCAAAGTACCAAGGAACAATTTCTGATTCTGAATGAACTGACGCAAGGGTTGACATGTTTGCGACAGTGCCACTCTAAAAAAAATTTTTTTTCAATTAAAAAAAAATAAGTTTCGAGGCTCACCTATCGAAAACATTCACATTCTTCAGAATGTTTTTCATAACAACGAGTGGCATATCCAATAATTCATAAATCTTTTTGTCCGTATCCCTTTCAAAATCCAAATCGAATTCTCCATTGAAAAACCGATAAAACCAAAACTGAAATTCGGGAAACGTCATCACATCTTCTCCGAACACGTTACAAATGCCGAGATGAATGAAGAACAGATGATTCGCACCGAAACGTTCAACTAAAATACATTGAGAATGCCAGAAATAAACAAGATTTTCGTGTTTGGATTGGAGGTATTGATAGAGAACAGCGGCACGAAGAGCATACTTGTCGCTTCGAAAAACATCTCTCATATCAGTCCACAATCTGGAAAAAAAAATAAAAAATTTAATTATCGAAAAAAAATTATTAAGATTACTCTTTGTCCTCTTCCCTATCGAATACTCCTTGTCTGAATCGATTGAACCAAAATTGAACGTCCTGTTCGTCGATAACATCGTCTCCAACTGTCTTACAAAATTGCTTATAAGCGTCGTCAACTGGATAATTTCGGATGTACAGAAAGAGAAGACAGTGACGGAGGGCGATCGGGTTGTTTTTGAGATATTCAGCCATTCTGAAACAAAACAGTTTGGAAAAGATTTCGAGAAATGAAATTCTGGATTTTGTAGAATCAAAAAACAATTTGAGAGCAACGATGATCCGGGCCAGTGCTGTGCGAAAAATTTTGAAAAAATTCGGAAAACTTTTTTTTCGAATTTTATAGG
This sequence comes from Caenorhabditis brenneri, assembly GCA_000143925.2. NCBI lineage: Eukaryota > Metazoa > Nematoda > Chromadorea > Rhabditida > Rhabditidae > Caenorhabditis > Caenorhabditis brenneri. The sequence goes on from GL380041.1 coordinate 39,907, forward strand.
GCGAAGGAAATCGAAACATGATTTTTCGGAATTTTTTAATATTTTTTCGAAATTTTCGGGTTTTTTCAGGAAAGAAAAATGGATAAAAACATAAACATTTTTCGAAAAAAAAACCTCGCCTTTTCACCCATTTTTCATTAAAAAAAACGAAAAATCATTTTTCCGTTTTGTTCGCCTTAAAAAAATTTTGGGCATTTTTCCAATTATAAAAAACTGTAGAATTTTGGGGAAGAAAACGAAAAAATTCGTATAGATTCGTATACTCGCTGGAGTTACGGAGTATCGTACTGGATTTTTTCGAAAAAAAAAACGAATAAATTTCAAAAAAACTGCGAAAAAAGGCTGAAAAACCCAAAAATGAGCAATATTGAAAATAAATTTCGAGCGCAACGATGCTCCGCAATTCCGGTGGTGCACGTTGTTTATCGGAACTTGACACGAATTAATTTTCCCGCTGCTTTTTATTGGCGAAACTTTTGCGTAATTCTTCAATTAAAAATATTTTTTGAGAGCAAAAATCAAAGTATAACTTTCGGAATTACGCAAAAGTTTCGCCAAAAAAAAGCAGAGGGAAAAATAATTCGTGTCGCTTTTCGATAAACAACATGCATCGGCCGGAATAACGGAGTGTCGTACCGGTGCTTAAGCTTTCGGAAGCGAAAATTAAAGTAATTTCCGTGTTTTCAACACGTTAAATTGAAAAAAAAAACTGTGAAAAATAATTAACAAAAGGAGTACATTCAACAACAACAACAGTGATAAAGCGGAATATAATTATTTTTTCTTCCTCATAACATCAATGTATCGCTCCGTAACTGTGATTTCGAAGTATTCAATCGAGTCGGGTATCGAGTAGTGGTAGATATTCGAGTTTTCAGAGATAGCATCACCGAATTCCTGTCCAATAGCGTTCACATCAATGAAATCACAAGTCAACGTGCAACTTTTGAAAATTGGCGACTTGAAGAGAATCTGAAAAAATCGATTTTGGCTTGAAATTTTCAAATTTTTTTACTCGATTGCAATCGATTTTCTGGAAAATTAGAACAAAATAGAATTTCAAACTTTTTTTGAGAAAAAAATTTGACCGAAAAATATTTTCGAAAATTTTTTTTTTCAAAAAAAAGTTTGTAATATTACTTTGTTCTAATTTTCCAGAAAATCGATGAAAATCGAGTCAAAAGATTTGAACATTTCAAGCCTATTTTTCAAATTTTCGAAATGTCGCGGAGCCGAATTCACGGGGTCGCGAAGTGTCCCCTTCGGAAAAAACTTGACTGAAATTCCAGAAAGTGCGCTCCGCCGTACATTTTTCCAAAATCTTTCGCAAAGTCATTTTTTAGTGTTTTTTAAGTCGATTGTAGTGTAGAAATGCAAAAAGTGAAAGAAAAACTAAAAATCGACTTGAAAGTTGGCAGGAAACCGAGCAAAACTCCCTCACAAACATAAAAAAACAAGTGAGAAGCCTCCGTAAATCGACAAATCACGCCCTGTGGGCGGAGCTTAACTTTCGCGGGCGTTTGAAAAAATTCGATCGTAGGGGACACTTTCTGAACTAGATTTTCAATTTTTTTCGGACCAAAATTTTCGAAAAAAAAATTTTTTTCGATTTTTTTCCGAATTTTTTTCCCACCGCCTTGATCAAGACCGAACCTCCTTTATCTCACAAACATCCTCCACTGTAAACTGCTCTAAACGAACAGAAAACTGTTTGAAATGAAACAAATGACGAATCGGACCGGCGAACTTGGTAAAAATCATATGGAAATACGCTGCCTTCTTCCATTGTTCCGTTTCGATCACTGTCTTCATAGATACACCATCATTCCGTAGTTCGTGAATATCGAAATCGATCGTGGCGAGGTATTCAGGCGTCAAGGAGCGAAGAATCGACGAAAGCAACTCCACTTTCGGAGCTTGAAGTGATAGGTTCTTCACGTGTAGCTGATTCAATGAAGTTGTCATTTTAACGAATTCATTTTCTATGAGAAAAGAAAAATTTCCCATGATCAGCATGATTTGAAGGGTGTCCAAGTGAAGATTCGGGTACTTTAGAAGTTGACCGCAGTCTAAAATTGCTTGTTTCCAATGGGCCACACCTTCAATCGATTTTTCGCCGCCTTTCAAAGATTTTTTCACACAATTTTTTCTTTCTCCAGTGTAGTCGATGTGATAGTGTTTGTTGACATTCAAAGAAGAACCTAAGGTGTTGGAGATGAGTGTGATAGAATGATGAAATAGTTTTTGATCTATGGTGAAGAGACGCAGAGAACGAGACGTTTTTTGAAGAGCCATTCTGGAAATTGACTTTTTTTTTCAAAATTTCGCTCAATTTCAATTGGTTTTCTGGAAAATTCGAAAAAAATAATAATTCAAACTTTTTTGAAAAAATTTTTTTTTCGGAAAATTTAAGTTTGGTCCGAAAAAAATCGATAATTTTTTTCGAATTATTTACGGCGAAAAAAGAACGAAAAGTGATTTTCCGGGGTTTTACAATTTTTTTTCGAAAATTTTCGAATTTTTAATGAAAAATAGGTAAAAAGGCGGTAAAAACATTGAAACATTCGACTAAAAAACCTATTTTTTCGAAATTTTTCTTCGGTTTCTTCCGAAAAAAATTTTTTTGGCGGAAAAATTTTTCGGAAAATGACGAAAAAAATTCCACACAACCCTATTACCGGTCGAAGATATCCAAATACTCCACGATTTTCTTCTTCGCCTCATTTGGCATATCCGATAATCCATAAATCTTTTTGTCCTTATCCCTCTCATAATTCAAGTCGTAATCTCCATTCAAAAATCGATAAAACCAAAAATCGAATTCCGAAAAATTCATTGATTTCTCTCCGACGACTTTGCAAAATTGATCATATAACGCGAAAGACGGATGCCGTTGAATTTTGACGAAAAATGAGTCACTGTTTGTCCATAAAAAGCGAACAGTTTCTTCATCCTTAGCCCGTTCATATTTGAGAGATTCGTAGAGAATGCAGGCACGGAGAGCATATTTATCTCTGCGAAGATCATCCTCCATATCAGTAATCGGTCTGAAAGACACACGGTAAATTTTTTTGTACGAACAATTTTTTCTCGGTTTCTACGTTCCATCTCCGACGGACTTTTACAAATTTCGTATTGCGTCTTTAAAATCTGACAGTAAGCCGCGCTTAAGCCGAAGGAGCGCGCACCATGTTTCCAGAGCACTTTTCAGTAATAACTTACGATCGAATCCTGTCAATATTATATTCAACACGATGAGAAGAAAAATTTCTATTCAATTTGATTCAAAAAATAGTTAAGGCCCTCAACAAAACAAAATGAGAAAAACGCCTACGTATCGCTGAGTCGCCACGCAGTTGGCACGCGACCCTGCAGTAAGACAGAGCCCGCGAATGAAACCTTTTGAAAACACGTACAAAAAAATTTACCGTGTCGTGTCGAATCGTCTTTCTTCGAACTCGTTGTACCAAAACATGAAATCTTGTTTATCGTTTAGATCGTATCCAACTGTCACGCAGAATGGATCAAGAACATATTCCACATCCAAGACTGACGTTCTCTGGAGAAACTCATAGAGAAGGCAGTGACGAAGAGCGATCGGGTTGTTTTTGAGATGGTCAGTCATTCTGAAACGGAGTAGTTTGAAAAAGGTTTTGAGAAAAAAAAATCTGGATCGCGAAGAATCGAAAAACAATTTGAGAACAACGATGATCCGGACCAGAGCTGTGCGAAGAAAAAATTCCGAAAAAATTCGAAAAAGAAATTTTCGAAAAACTTTTTTTCGAATTTTTCAGGGCGAAGATAAAAATATACAAAATTTTCGGAAAAACCCGAAAAAAAATTTCGAAAAAAAAAAACGGTTTTTAGGTGTTTCGGTTTATGTTTTTAACGCATTTTCACCCATAAAGTTTCGAAAAAAAACGAAAATTTTCGAAAAAAAAAAACTGAAAATCTCGAAAAATCGTTTTTCGTATTTTTCGCCGAAAAAATTCGAGAAAAAGTCAACCTCCGAAGTTTTTCGAATTTTTTCGGACCAAAATTTTCGAAAAAAAATTTTTCGATTTTTTTGGAAATTTTTTTTCACACAGCCCTGATGCGCATTGTTTTTTGGGCCAGTTTCCTATCAAAAATCTGCAGAATTGGGAGAATGAAAACGAAAAAATTCGTATAGATTCGTATACTCGCTGGAATTACGGAGTGTCGTACTGAATTTTTTCGAATAAAGATAGCAAAAACCAAAATAATTCTCGAGTTATTAACACATTAATTCGATAAGAAAGAAGAAAAATACTGATGACTCGAAAAAACCAATTGTATTCAACAACAACAACAAAAAGACAATAAACAAAATTAAGTAAATGAAAATAAGAAATTAATCGGAAAACAATAAAAATCAACAAGTTATTCTTTCTTTCTCAAAATATCAATCCTCTGCTCCTCAACCCCGATTTCGAAGTATTGATTGGAGTCGGGAATTTGATAGTGGTAGATATTTGTGGTTCCAGGGATGGCATCACCGAATTCTTGTCCAATATCGACACGATTGTTGAGTGCCAAAGAGCATGCTTCGAAAACCGACGATTTAAAGAGAATCTGGAATAATAATTATTTGAAGGATTTGTCTGAAACACCCAGGGACGTGTCAGGAATAATGCTCCATTGAGAAAACATGAGAACCGATAGAGCGCAGTTTCTGACATACTCATTGTATCTATGTGCTATTAGCGTGCTATCTTTCTGCCAATTGCGCTCTACTGAAAACTCTAACAGAGGGAGTGCAGAGAAAATGATTGACCCGCGGTCGAGCACGTTTTTGAATTATATTGCGAATTTGCGTCAAGAAGTTTCTCTTACTTCACTAAAATCCAAACAAAAAATTTCAAAATAATTCAAAAACGTGCTCGACCGCGGGTCAAACGTTTTCTCTGCACTCTCTCTGTTAGAGTTTTCAGTAGAGCACATTTGACAGAAAAATAGCACGTTAATATAACATCAATTTTCGAAAAAATTTTCGGAAGAATGGTTTTGAAAATTTTTTCTGAATCTGAACTTTTCATCGAAAAATCGATAATTCACTGTGAAAATTTTTGGCCGGTTTTGGTGATTTTTCAAATTTTTTGTTGCTTTTTGCTGAAATGGTCGAGCCTGGAATAGAAAAACGTTCATTTACGTTTCAAAATTTTTTTCGATATTTTTCGAACAAAATTTTTCGAAAAAAATTTTTTTTTTGAAATTTTCTCGGAGGGCATTTTTCGCCCAACCCTGATCCATACCTCCTTCATTTCACGAATGTCCTCCACTGAAATTTTTTCCAAACGAACAGAAAACTCCTTGAAGTGATACAAATGGCGCATCGGACCCACGAACAAAGTTCCCTTAGTACTGAAGTACTTCGCCTGCTTCCACTGCTCCAACTCCACCAATTCCTTTAGCTCATAATCTTTATTTGGCCGACTGGTTTTTGAAACGATTGTTGTTAGGTATCCTGGTTTAAAGTGTGGAAGAAGTTTTGAAAGAGTCTCCACAGAAACTACTCTAGCATCGAGTTTCTTCAAGTGCAATTGATGAGTGGGCGGGTATAACTCCAGCAACATTGTACTCACGATCAAATATGCTGCAGCTTCTTGGAAAAATCGATCGCCCCACACGAAATTTGCTTGTAGGGTGTCCAAATAAAGGTTAGGATATTCGAGAATCTGTTTGAAATCCTGAATCACTTGTTGCCAGTATTGGACGTTTTCTATAAACTTTCGGCGTCCACAGAACAGTCTTACGCAATCATATTTTTGATTTATGTACTCCAAAGAGGTCTTTTTGTCGAGTCTAATGCAAGCCATATTGTTTTGAACATCGAATTCAACGATGTGAACGAACAGTTTTTGATGTTTGATGAATGTTCGCAGGGATCGAGATGTTCTTTGAAGTGCCAATCTGAAATGATGATTCTAACATTTTTATGACTCATTTTCAAAAGATGTCTGCCACGTTCTCTCGATATAATTATTTTTGACATTCTCACTTGTGTCTGCGTACGTACCGATCAAAAAAATCCAGATTTTCAGCAATTTTCTCCATAACCACAATTGGCATATCCGTCAATTCATGAATCTTCTTGTCCTTATCCATTTCAAAATTTAAATCGAATTCTCCATTCAAAAATCGATGAAACCAGAAATCGAATTCTCGATATTCCATCACATCTTCTCCAATCGCTTTGCAAAAGTTCTGATAGGCGGAAAACAACGGACGAGGATTGTCATCTTGACGACTTTTGAGAAATTCATACAACACACATGTTCGTAGGGCAATCGGCTTGTCTTTGAGATATTCAGTCATTCTGAAACAAAAAAAATCGGAGGAAGCGGCGGTGGACGTTATTCTTCGTGAATCGACACGAATTGATTTTTTTCGTTTTTTTTTGGGGCGAAACTTCTGCGTAATTAATCAATTAGAAAAATGTACTGAATTGGTACACAATCCTGATTGAAGTTGAAGATTATCCATGTCGATTTACAGAATTTACCGAAGCAGTATATCGGTATCTTCGGGAGTAAAATTGAAGTAATTATTGTGTATTTAACACATTAATTCGATAAAAAAGAAGAAAAACACTGATAACTCGGAAAAAAACAGGTGTATTTAACAACAACAAAAGCATTAAAAAAGACAATAAACAAAATTGAGTAAATGAAAATAAGAAATTAATCGGGAAACAATAAAAAAAATAACGAATTATTTTTTCTTTCTGAAAATATCGATCCTCTGCTCCAAAACCCCGATTTCGAAGTATTGATTGGAGTCGGGAATTTGATAGTGGTAGATATTTGTGGTTCCAGGGATGGCATCACCGAATTCTTGTCCAATATCGACACGATTGTTGAGTGCCAAAGAGCATGCTTCGAAAACCGACGATTTAAAGAGAATCTGGAATAATCATTGTCTGATGGGGTTTTCTGCAACATGCAAGAATGTGTCAGAAATAATGCTCCATGGAGAAAACTTGACAACCGGCAGAGCGCAGTTTCTGACACACCTCTATTGTATCTATGTATTGTAAAATCCATACCAGGGCTGTGCGAAAAAAAAATTCCGAAAAAAATCGAAAAAAAAAATTTTTTTCCGAAAATTTTGGTCCGAAAAAAATCGAAAAAGTTTTTTTTTTCGAAAAATTCGTCCGAAAAAATTTAAAAAACGTTTTTTTCTCAAACTTCGATGCGAAAATAGCCGAAAAACGGTTTGTCGGAATTTTTCAGTATTTTTTCGAAACTTTCGTTTTTTTTTTCAGGAAAAATGGATAAAAAGGCAGTGAAAACATAGAAACATACAACTAAAAAACCGTTTTTTTTTTTCGAAATTTTTTGTCTTTTTTTCCGAACAATTTTCACCGAAAACTTTTTCGGAAAAAAGACCGAAAAAATCGATAAAAAAAAAGAATTTTTCATGACACCTCATACCTCCTTCATTTCACGAATATCCTCTACTGACAAATTCTCTAAACGAACAGAAAACTTCTTGAAGTGATACAAATGGCGCATCGGACCCACGAACAAAGTTCCCTTAGTACTGAAGTACTTCGCCTGCTTCCACTGCTCCAACTCCACCAATTCCTTCACTCCATCTTTTTCATGCGGTCTATACGTATCGATTTCGATTGTTTCAAGGTATCCTGGGGTGAAGTATGGAAGAAGTTTCAAGAGTGTCTTTATTTGAATTACTTTAAGATCGAGTTTCTTCAAGTGTAATTGATAAGTGGGCGTGCCAAACTGCTTCCAAAACGCTTTTGAAATTGAAATAAACTTTCCATTGTCCCACGCGAAATATGCTTCTAGGGAGTCCAAATGAAGTTTTGGATATCTGAGAATCTTCTTGAGACCCTGAGTCGCTTCTTCCCAATAATTTTTTGTAGTATGATCACGGATCGCCTTGCAACTCCAGCCCCAAGGGCTCTCTCGATGAATGCTCTTCCGACCGGTATTTTTATTGAGTCGAATGCAAGTCGTATTGTTTTGAACATCGAATTCAACGGCATGAATTGATTGTTTTTGATGCATGATGAATGTTCGCAAGGATCGAGATGTTCTTTCAAGTGCTAATCTGAAATGATTTGATTAATATTATGATTCAATCACAGGAATACAATGGGTAATGTCAGAAAATGCGCTCTAACGGGCTCGTAGTTTCATTTATAAGCAAGCGCGCTATATTGCAAATATCGCGAACCTCGGATAATTGCAACATAGCGCGCTTTTTTTTCCTGCATTTTTTTTCCTACTTCTCAACGGTTTCGAAAAATAGGGTTTCTAAATGTCGCGGAGCCTCTAAATTCACCGAAGTATTTCGTCGCAGTGAATGTTTTTGTACGTGTTTTCAAAAGGTTTCATTAGCGGGCTCTGTCTTACTGTAGGGCCGCATGCCAACTGCGTGGCGACTCAACGATACGTAGTCATTTTTCTCATTTTATTGAAAAATTTAAAATCAGGGCCTAAGCTTTTTTAAAATCAAATTGAATAGAACGTTTTCTTTGCATCATGTTGAATATAATATTGACAGAATTTGATTGAAAGTTATCACTGAAAAGTAAAAAATTCTTGAACCTACCGATCGAAAAAATCCAGATTCTTCACAATATTCTCCATAACGACAATTGGCATATCCGTCAATTCATGCATCTTCTTGTCCTTGTCCATTTCAAAATTTAAATCGAATTCTCCATCCAAAAATCGATGAAACCAGAAATCGAATTCTGAGTACTTCATCGCATCGTCTCCAATTACTTTGCAAACATCCCGATAAATGGAAATCGACGAACGAGGAGGGTATTCTTGACGACTCTTGAGAAATTCATACAGAACACATGATCGAAGTGCAATCGGGTTGTTTTTGAGATATTCAGTCATTCTGAAAGTGAGAAAAATTGATAAGGCTACTGAAAAACAAGGAAACTCGATGAGTGAGTTATATTTAAAAAAAAAAACGTTTCAGCACTACGATGATCCGCGATTCCGGTGAAGCACGTTGTTTATCGTAAATCCACACGAATTAATTTTCCGGTTTTTTCGGTCGAAACTTATATGTAAATTTTTTTTCATGGACCAGAGTAAAAATGGTAAATAACTCAAGTACCGTGACGTAGTGGTATTTTCGAGAGCAAAAATTAAAGTAATTTTTGTGTTTTTCAACACATTAATTCGATAAGAAAGAAGGAAAAACTGATGGTTGAAGAAACAACGAATGTATTGAATAACAAAAAGTCGCAGGAAAATGTATCGAATAACAATCAAGAACTAACAAATTATTTCTTCTTTCTCGAAATCTCAATCTTCTTCTCCTCAACATTGATTTCAAAGTATTCATTGGAGTCAGAAATTGGATAATGGTAGATACTTGTGGTTCCAGGGATAGCATCACCGAATTCTTGTCCAACATCAACAGGATTGTCGAGGGCCAACGCGCATTTTCTGAAGTCAGGCGACTTGAAGAGAATCTGGAACAACAATTATTCGAAGGATTTGTCTGAAACGCGCAGGGACGTGTCAGAAATAATGCGCCATGGAGAAAACTTGACAACCGGCAGAGCGCACTTTCTGGCATACCCCCCATTGTATCTATGTGCTGTATTATGCCACGAGAGGTCCTGGCGCTGTAATGACTTTGCGCAACCGAGTTCAAA
>GL380041.1:50134-71933 GCA_000143925.2 Caenorhabditis brenneri
CAAATTAGCTATCCGGCCTCTGAAGAGATGCAGAGAAAGCTCAGTGGTGGGGGGGGCATGGCCTTTAAACGATATCTCTGCGTCTCTTCAGCGGCCGATTACGAATTTCGAGGCCCCGCCTCCTTTTTGGCGCGAGCGGCACGCGCTGGGGACCTCCTTGCGTGGCCTTCCGGCCACAGCTGTCTTTTGCACAGATTGGCATAATAACATCCTTACCTTCTTCATTTCACGAATATCTTCCACTGACAGTTTCTCCAAACGAACAAAAAACTCCTTGAAGTGATACAAATAACGCGGCGGTCCCATAAACAAAGTTTCCTTAGTATTGAAGTACTTTGCTTGTTTCCACTGCTCCAATTTCGCCAACTCCTCTAGTTCATGAACAGTTCCTTCCTGAACGGTGCTTAAAACTATTTTTGTGAGGTATCCTGGTTTTAAGCATGGAAGAAGTTTTGAAAGAATCTCCAAAGAAACTACTTTAACATCGAGTTTTCTCAGGTGCAATTGATGAGTGGGCGCGTCGAACTCCTTCCAAAACGCTTTTAAAATTGAAATAAACTTTCCATTGTCCCACGCGAAGTAAGCTTGAAGGGTGTCCAAATAGAGTCTCGGGTGTTTAAGAATTTTCTTGAGACCCTCAGTCGCATCGTCCCAATAATCTTTTGTGCATTGTTGACGGTCCGCCTTGCGTCTCCGACCCGGAGAGCAGTGATAGAAGATCTCCCGATTATCATTTTCATTGAGTCGAATGCGAGTCAAATTTTTTTGAACATTGAATTGAACGGAAAGAAGAAGTAGTTTTTGATTGTTGATAAATGTTCGCAATGAACGAGATGTTTTTTCAAGTGCCAATCTGAAATGGTTATTTTAATAGCGAGATCTAATCACATAGGTCCAACTACTGTAGTTCAGAAAATGCGCTTCATCTGCAGCACTTTCGATTCATTTTGAGTTCAAGGATGGGCGGTGGTGAAAATTCCTTCAAAAAAATGGGCGGAGCTTCCGAAGAAATTTCAAAATCCAAAAATTATTACGCGCGCTTTAACACGCGAAACGTGAGAGACGCAGGTTGGAAAAAAACGAGAGACGCAGCAAACGTGGAGACGCAGATTTTCGTGGTGAGACCCGCCGCGCGCCTTTAAAGCTGCGTCTCTCACGTTTAAACGCTGTTTTTTTTTGGATTTTATTTTAAAACATCATTTTTTTTCAACAGCCGCCCATCCTTGCTTGAGTCGAATGGACCTAAGCCAATCTTCAAAGGATGGACTCAAAAGAGTGGTCGAGAAACTAAATGAGCCCAGCGGGCACCAAAAAATTTCAATTAATTGCAACGACACATTGAGGATCAGTTTTTTCTCCAAAAATATCAATAGCGAACCAGGCTGTTTTAGGCATAAATTGCCACGTTTTCACAATAGAACGCTCTTTTCTGCACACCCAGGTATACCCGCGTACCTACCGATCGAAAAAGTTCAGATTTTCTGAAATTTTCTCCATAACGACGATTGGCATATCCGTCAATCCATGAATCTTCTTTTCCTTATCCCTTTCGAAACTCAAATCAAATTCTCCATTCAAAAATCGATGAAACCAAAAATCAAATTCTCGATATTCCATCACATCTTCTCCAATAACTTTGCAAAATTTCTGATAGGCGGAAAACGACAAATTAGAATGGTATGTTCGGGCTTGATATCTTCTGACAAATTCATACATCACGCATGCTCGAAGGGCGATCGGGTTCTTTTTGAGATATTCATTCATTCTGAAAAGCAGAAAATTTGATAGGGCTTTTGGAAAACAGAGATAATCCAAAATTGTGAGATATTATGCCAATCTGTACGAAAGACAGCTGCGGCCGGTGAGTCCATTAGACGTTTCGGCGCGAACACGCGACACAGACCAAACGAATGCTACCGTATTCGTTTACAGTAAACTTTTTTTTGAAATTTTAAGCGGTTTTCTTCAATTTTTATCAATTTTCAACAATTTTTTTTGTTTTTCTGGGAAAAATATCTTTTTTATCGTTGAGAATCGATAAAAATTGAAGAAAACCGCTTAAAATTCCAAAAGAAAAAGTTATTGTGAACGTATACGGTAGCATTCGTTTGGTCTGTGTCGCGTGTTTGCGCTGGGACGTCTCATTGCCTCGCCGGCCGCAGCTGTCTTTTGTACAGATTGACAAAAGATATTTGAAAAAAAATTAGGAAAAATTCAAAAAATGAGCAATATTGGAAAAAAACGTTTCAGCGCTACGACGCTCCGCGATTCCGGCGGTGCGCGGTGTTTATCGTAAACCAAACCGAATTAAATTTTCCGATTTTTTTTCAGCCGAAATTTCTGTTCAATGTTTCAAAGAAAATGCACACCGACCAGACTAGCAAAACTTGAAAAAAAAAGAAATTCAAAAGTAATTTTCGCGTTGATTACGAATAATTTTCAGAAAAATTAGCAAAAAAAACAAAAACAATTTTATCCAAAAACAGTAATACAAAAAACAACAGGATAAAAAATACAATTAATTCTTCTTTCTCGTGATTTGGATTCTCCAAAACTCCAATTCGATATTGAAGTACTTCGAAGAGTTGGGAATTGGATAGTGGTAAGTATTTGGTCTTCCTTGAATAGCATCTCCGAATTCATGTCCGATATCGTCTATTTCGAGGATGTTGTTCACTCTAATTACGCATTTTTCGAAGTCAAGTGACTTGAAGAGAACCTGAAAAAAAAGCTTTGTGTTGGCAGAATTGTTAGAAAAACACAACAGTTCTCATTGCGGCTCCACGGGAAATTTTTTTGTACGTACAATTTTTTTCTCGGTTTCTACGCACACGGACTTTTACAAATATCATATTGCGTCTTTAAAATGTGACAGTAAGCGGCGCTTAAGCCGAAGGAGCGCGCACCATGTTTCCAGAGCACTTTTCAGTAATAACTTTCGATCAAATTCTGTCAATATTATATTCAACATGATGCGAAGAAAAAGTTCTATTCAATTTGATACAAAAAAGGCGTAGGCCCTGATTTTTAATTTTTCAACACAATGAGAAAAATGCCTACGTATCGCTGAGTCGCCACGCAGTTAGCATGCGACCCAACAGTAAGACAGAGCCAGTGAGTGAAACCTTTTGAAAACACGTACGAAAAAATTCACTGTGCGGCTCCGCGACATTTCGAAACCGTTGAAAATTAGGCTTGAAATTTTCAAATTTTTTGACCCGATTTTAATCGATTTTCTGAAAAATTAGAACAAAATAAAATTTCAAAACTCTTTTGGAAACAATTTTTCGGTCAAATTTTATTTTGTTCTAATTTTCCGAAAATCGATTAAAATCGAGTCAAAAAATTTGAAAATTTTGAGCCTAATTTTCGACGGTTTCGAGATGTCGCGGTTTCGAAATGTCGGGTTTCGAAATGTCGGTTTCGAAACATACCTCTTTCATCTGACGAATATCCTCCCTTGATACCCCGTTCACACGAACATCAAACTTATTGAAATGATACAAACTGTGTAGTGGACCGGAGAATGAAGTGCATTTCAGACTGAACTGCTTTGCTTGTTTCCACTGTTCCGTATCCATCGTTTTCTCCATCGCTTCATCAATCGAATTGCAGATTTTGAGTTTGATCGTGGTAAGATATCCTGGTTTCAGAGATGGAAGAATTTTCAAAAGTGGTTTTGTGGATAATCCATGAATAGTGAGATGTTTGACAGGCAACTGTTGAATGGGCATTTCCAACGAATCGATGGCCGTATCGAATGTGTCCGGTAGAGCATCATTTACAACTGGATCACCGGAAAAAAATGGATAGAATTTAAAATAGACGGCTTCGCGATATTCCGAAACCCGAAATTCCGAAACCCGAAATTTCGAAACAGCGACATTTTGAAACCGAGACATTTCGAAACCGGACATTTCGAAACGGTTGAAAATTAGACTTAAAATTTTCGAATTTTTTTACTCGATCTTCATCGATTTTCTGGAAAATTAGAAGAAAATAAAATGTCAAAAAAATTTTTGAGGAAAAAAAATTTGGCCGGAAAAAATTTTTTTCAAAAAAAGTTTGAAATTTTATTTTGATCTAATTTTCCAGAAAGTCGATTGCAATCGAGTCAGAAATTTGAAAATTTCAAGCCAAATTTTCAACGGTTTCGAAATGTCGCGGAGCATCCATTTCGAGTAAGCGCGCTCTGCTGCAATTATCCCGATTTTCGGAGGTAATTCGAAAAAAATACATTAATTTCTGATAGGTTTCGACAGAACTCAATTATTGGAAACTTCCAGAAAATCGAAAAAAGATTATTTTTTGGAAAAATAATTTTTAGTTTTTTCATAAAATGCCTCAAAATTGATCGGAAACAACCCAGTTTTGCGAAAAAAAAACTCGGAAATCGATGGAAAATGCCCGAAATCTGAACTGCTGTCACAAATTTTTTCGGCTCCGCGACATTTCGCAACTAGACATTTCGAAACCGTGACGTTTCGCAACCAACGTAAATTTCGCAACTATGACGTTTCGCAACCGATAAAAGTTGTCAAATATGGTCATAAACGTGTTTTTAGCTATGTTTTACCAGTTGCGAAAATTCATAGTTGCGAAACGTCACAGTTGCGAAATGTCATGGAGCATTTTTCCCGAGTTCTCTCTACCTTTGAAGCACAGATTCTCCAAATGAAGTTTCGGTATTTTGAGAATGCTCTCAAGGTCTTGAATTCCTTGTTTCCAGTAGCATACACCTCTGATGAGTCCTCCGTTTTGTAAATATCCTCTTCCAGAACGTCTATAACAATCATTTCCCATTTTTTCGTTGTTGATAAGACGGTTCTCGAAGAGAATTCGTGTATCATTGCGGCTAATATGGAAATGCAGTTTTTTATTAAATGATTTTTGATCTTCAACGAAAGTTTTGAAAGGATGGGATGTTTTTGCCAGTGACATTCTGAAAAAAATTTTTTTTTTGTGATTTCGTATTGGGAATAGGGCTGTGCGAAAAAAATTCCGAAAAAAATCGATAAAATTTTTTTTCGAATCTTTCGGGAATTTTCAATTTTTTTCGAATTTTTCAGATTTTTTTTCAGGAAAAATTGATAGAAAGACAGTGAAAACCTAAAAATAAACAACTAAAATTCGTTTTTCCCGAAAAATTTTTTCGGAAGATAACCGAAAAAAATCGGAAAAAAATTTTTTTTTCGAAAATTTTTTCGCGCAGCCCTGATCGGAAATGACCAACCGATCGAAAATATTCAAATATTCCACTATATTCTCCAGAATATCTAGTGGCATTTCGTATAACATCTTCATATCCTTATCCCTTTCATAATTCAAATCGAACTCCTCATTGAAAAATCGATGGAACCAGAAATCGAATTCCGGATAATGCATCACATCTTCTCCGAGCTTTTTGCAGAAATTGCTGTGCAACGCAAAAGATGGATTGTGTCGAATTTCATGTAGTTGAAAGAAACTTCTAGGCCATAGACGCTGAGTTGAATATCCACGTTCAGCCATTTTATACTTGAGAGATTCGTAGAGAATGCAGGCACGGAGAGCATGTTTGTCATTTCGAATAACATCTTTCATATCGGTGATTGGTCTGAAAAATGGTCCGAATAAGGCTGGGCAAAAATTTTTTGAAAAAATTTTTTTTTTCGAATTTTTCAGGCCGAAAAAAAATCGAAAAATGATTCTCCGGAATTTTTCAATCTCTTTTTTTGGTTTTGTTTTCAGGAAAAATGGATTAAAAGGCGGTAAAAACACCAAATTATACAACTAAAAACGTTTTTTTCGAAAATTTTTTTGGTTCTTCCAAAAAGGTTTTTCGGCGAAAATTGACCGAAAACCAAAAAAATTGTTTTTGTTTTGAAAATTTTTTGCTGAGATTTTAACAAAATTGTTTTCTTCCTTAAACTTTCGGTTCAGAGGAAAATCGAATAATGATGAGAGCTCAGATGAGCAATTTTAAAAACTAGGCCCCCAGCCGGTCATAGAATCAGCAGTACTGCTATTTCAAATAATACTATTCGAATTACCGATCGTCTCCATCCATTTTTCGTTTTCTGAATTGACTGAAGAAAGATCGAAGTTCTTCTTCGCTGAACACATCGATTCCAATTGTATCACGGAAATTTGTAAATGCTCGGCTATATGCATTTTTTTGGAGATATTCGTATAAAAGGCAGTGTCGGAGAGCGATCGGATTGTTTTTGAGATATTCTGCCATTCTGGAAATCTGGAAATTAGGGAAAAACGAGAAAATTCTTTCAGAAAGCTTGAAGAACAAGAAAAAAATGTTCGGGTACTACGGTAGCTGTCAAGATACGCAGAGTGCACCTCTGCGTACTCGGGCATTATAACTCACGCGCAAACGGAGGTTTCAATGAAATTGAGAAAATTAGAAGATAAATTGTACGTTGATAACGCATTTTTCTAGAAAATTGAAGAACAATGATAATAAAAACCAAAAAAATTATATTCAAAACCAGTGTAAATTAACAAAACAAGGAAATGTGTATAACAATTATTGATTTTTTCTCGTGATTTGGATACTCCCTAACTCCAATTCAATTTCAAAATATTCCGTTGAGTTGGGAATCGGATAGTGGTAGATATTTGGTTCCTCCTGGATAACATCTCCAAATTCATGTCCAATATCGTTCATATCGAGAGGAATGTGCACTTCAATTTTGCATTTTTCAAAGTCCGGGGAGTTGAAGAGAATCTGAAAACATTCGTTGTACTTTTTTCTCGCGAATTCACTATTATGTGTTCGCGATGCCATGAATATTCACCGGTACGGCACTCCACGATTCCGGGCGATGTACATTGTTTAACATGAGTATTTTTTTTCATTTTTTCATGTAAATTCACCATATTTAGCTGAGAAACAACATTTTTCAATAATTTTTTCGCATTTTTCCATCAAAAAATCGTAGAAAATCGACAAACTAATGCATATCACACAAATTCGAGCACGAATTGATCGCATCAATCTTTTCAACAAAAACACTTGTGAACTGGTTTTTCGGTCAATTCGTGCTCGAATGTGTGTGATATGCATTAGTTTGTCGATTTTCTATGATTTTTTTGATAGAAAAATGCGAAAAATTATTGAAAAATGTTGTTTCTCAGTTAAATATGGTGAATTTGCATGAAAAAATGAAAAAAATTACTCATGTTGAAAAATGTACACCACCCGGAAGCGCGGAGTGTCGTACCGGTGAATATTCATGGTATCGCGAACACATAATTTATTAGAAACATAAAAATTATACCTCTTTCATCTGACGAGTATCCTCCACCCAAAACTCCACTAATCGGATATAAAACTTTTTGAAATGATAAAAATGAAAGACTGAACCAAAGTACGTAGTATTTCTCATGTTGAAGTACTTTGCCTGTTTCCATTGTTCCATTTCAAACAATTCGTTCATCACTGCATCATCTGGGTAGTGTGAATCGCTATTGATATCGATTGTTGTTAGATATCCTGGCTTCAAAGATGGAAGAATCTTCAGAAGTGTTTCCATCGATCTTGAATTATGAACGAAATGCTCAATGTTCAAATGTTTAATCGGAAGTTCCAACTTTCTTATAGCTTTATCAACTACCTTCACTTGATCTTCACTTGGTTCATGGTATTTAAACAACGAAAAACTGATTTGTTTGATTTGAAGTTTGGGGTGTTTAAGGATATTCTTTAAATCCATGAATGCTCGTTTCCAGTAGAATGTACTTTTGGTGAGTTTTCTGTTTCGTGAGCATCCGTATAGTCCCTTTGCATAAACACTCGTCTCGGTAAACCGATTTTGAAACCGAATTTCAGCGGATTGATGCTGAAGCTGAAACACAAGCTTTTCACCGAACAGTTTTTGATCTTCAACGAAAGTTTTGAAAGATCGAGATGTTCTTGCCAGTGACAATCTGAAAAAAATTATAATACTTGAGTTCATAATGGGACTCCGCGACATTTCGAAACCGCGACATCTCGAAACCGTTGAAAATTAGACTTGAAATTTTCAAATTTTTCGACTCGATTTTTATTGATTTTCTGGAAAATTAGAACAAAATAAAATTTTGAAAATTTTTTTTGAAAATATTTTCAGGTCAAATTTTTTTTCAGAAAAAGTTTTTTGAAATTGCATTTTGTTATAATTTTCCAGAAAATCGATTGAAATTTTTGAGCTTAATTTTCAACGGTTTCGAAATGTAGCGGAACCCATAATTCACATGACCAACCGATCGAAAACATTCAAATATTCCACTATATTCTCCAGAATATCTATTGGCATTTCGTATAACATCTTCATATCCCTATCCCTTTCATAATTCAAATCGAACTCTTCATTGAAAAATCGATGGAACCAGAAGTCGAATTCCGGGTAATGCATCACATCGTCTCCGAGCTTTTTGCAGAAATTGCTGTGCAACGAAAAAGATGGATTGTGTCGAATTTCATGGAGTTGAAAGCAGCTTCTAGGCCATAGACGCTGAGTTGAATATCCTCTTTCAGCCAGTTTATACTTGAGAGATTCGTAGAGAATGCAGGCACGGAGAGCATGTTTGTCATTTCGAAGAACATCTTTCATATCGGTGATTGGTCTGAAAAACGGTCCGAATCAGGGCTGTGCGGAAAAAATTATGTTTCAAAAACTTCGGGCCTAAAAAAAGAAAATTTTTTCTTAATTTTGGTCTGAAAAAAATTCGAAAAACTTTTTTTTTCGAATTTTTCGAGAAAAATGATTTTTCGGCGTTTTTCAGCATTCTTTTGCGATTTTTCAAAGAAAAATGGGTAAAAAGATGGTAAGAACAAAAAACATACAACTTAAAAATCGGTTTTTCGAATTTTTTTTTCTGTTTTTTTTCGAAACATGTTTACAGAAAAAAGGCGAGCATTTTTAAACCGAAAAACACGAAAAAAGTTTTCGGACGGAAATTTTTCGCCTCTCGTGCAACTACCATTTCAAAAGATACTATTCGCATTACTTATTTTCTCCATCCATTTTTCGTTTTCTGAATTGACTGAAGAACGATCGAAGTTCTTCTTCGCTGAACACATCGATTCCAATTGTATCACGGAAATTTGTAAATGCTCGGCTATATGCATTTTTTTGAAGATACTCATAAAGGAGGCATTGACGGAGTGCAACCGGATTGTTTTTGAGATACTCGGTCATTCTGAAAACTCAAAATTTGAGAAAAATACGAAAAAAGCTTTGAAAATCAAGAAAAAAATGTTTGAGTACTACGGTAAGTGTCAAAATACGCAGGGTGCACCTCTGCGTACTCGGGCATTTTAACTCACGCGCAAACGTCTCTTAGCGCCTGAAAAAGATTAGAAGATAAATTGTAAGTTGATAACGGATTATTATCAAAAATTAATAAATTAATTCTGTGACAGGGCGAATCTGGAAAAGTCTGGAGTGAAATGCAAAATAATATTTACGCTAAGAACGCATTATTTCAGCAAAAAAGTAAAAATAATTAATAATTTGAAAAACAACAAATGTATTCAACAACAATGGAAATTAACAAAAGGAGAAAAATGAAATTAAAGGAAACACATATACAAATGTATAATTATTTGTTTTTCCTCTCAATTAATAGGATTCGTTGATGAACTTTGATTTCAAAATAACCATCTGAGTTGGGAATCGGATAGTTGTACGAATAAGAAGTTCCTTGGACAGCTTTCCCGAATTCTGGTCCAATGGCGGTCCTATCAATAGAAAACAGAAAATGCAAGGAGCAGTCTTTGAAATTCGGTGAGTTGAAGAGAATCTGAAAGAAAGTACTATGATGAAAATTTTTCAATCTTCTTGCCTTTTTCATCTCGCGAACATCTTCCACAGACAACTTCTTACAACGAACTTGAAACTTTTCGAAATGATACAAATAATGCAGCGGACCGGTGAACAAAGATACGCGCATGTAGAAGTACTTAGCCTGCTTCCATTGTTCCATGCCAGTTATAGTCTTCATCACTTCCTCATCTGAGTCAATTCTCAATTCAATCGTAGTGAGGTATCCTGGCTTCAGAGATGGAAGAACTTTCAGAAAAAGGTGCCAGTAAAGTCCTCTAAACTTCAGTGTCTTGACATTCAGATAATGAATAAAAGTCAATGAATCTTGCAATTCATTAATAATTTTATCATCTCGAACTAAACAGTTATCCTTTCTGTACAAATGCAAATTGATTGATAAGGTATCCAAGTGGAGTTTCGGATTCTTGATGAAGTTTTTGAAATCTAGAATTGCGTGTTCCCAGTAAGCGACTCCTTGAAAAACTTGGGGGTTGCGTCCAGAATTTCTCAAGCAACAGTTTCTGTTTCCTCCGTACTTAATACCAGATGATTTGCCGATTGAAATATCTGCGGAGCAGTGCCCAAGATAGAAACTTAAAGAAGGATGGAATAGTTTTTGATCTTCGACGAATGTCTGCAGAGATCGACAGGTTACTTTCAGTGCCATCCTAAAAGAAACGTTTTAATTCTATAGGTCTCTTTTGATATGGCCTACCGATCGAAAATATCCAAATATCCAACGATATCTTTCATAACATCTAGTGGAATATCCGTCAATTCATAAATTTTCTGATGTTCATCTCGTTCATAACTCAAATCAAAATTTCCATTGACAAATCGATAGAACCAGAAATCGAATTCCCTGTACTCCACCACATTCCCTCCAATTACTTTGCAGAAATTATTGTACTTATCAAAAACTGGCAACGCTTCATATTTGAGGCGCGAGTACATCCACCTATCCGATCTCATATTTTTAACAGTTAGCCATTCATACAGCACACAAACTCGAAGAGCCTGCTTATCGTTGCGAAGGATATCCACTAGATTATCGACTGGGCTGAAAGTTGAAATTGATTTTTTACAAAAAATTAATTTAATTTACTTTTGATTATCGTCGAATAATCCCTTCTCAAATCGATCGAACCAAATTTGAAATTCTTCTTTATTGATGACGTAGTTTCCGACTGTCTTGCAGAAGTCGTCAAAAGCCTTTTCGACTGATTTGTTCTGGAGGAACACGTAGAGAAGGCAGTCACGGAGAGCGATCGGGTTGTTTTTGAGAAACTCGGTCATTCTGAAATAAAGTCTGAAAATGTCCGGAGATCAGTGGAGAAAACTAAAGTAAATCTTGCGTTAATAACGAATGAAATTTCGAAAAATCAACAAAAAGAACAACAACAAATGTATTTAACAACAACGAAAGTTAACAAATGAGAATCAAGAAAAATGTAAAATAAAATTATGTCTTCTTTCTTGTAATTGAAATGCCCTGAAAGGTAATAGAGGACATAAGCCAGCAAAGTCTGATTTCGAAGTATTCCGTCGAATTGGGAATTGGATAGTGGTAGATATATGGGTGAATAGGATCTCCGAATTCATGTTTAATAATGTCCATATTGAAAGAATTGGGCACTCCAATTGTGCATTTTTCGAAATCTTGTGAATTGAAGAGAATCTAAAAGAAAATATTGTGCTAGAAATCATAGTTGTGAAATTTCGGCCCGGCCCTGATTCAAATTTTTTTTGTGCATTTTATTTCGCGGTAATCTTCCGAGCAGAGCGGGCTGGGCCTTGAAAATTGGTGGGAAGACCCAGCCAGGCCCGTCACAAGTATGCTGAAAACGATAAAAACCATACCTTTTTCATCCCACGAACATCCTCAACTGAAAACTGATCCAGAATAACATTGAACGTCTTAAAATGAAAGAAATGGCAGATCGGACCGACGTTAAAGTCATTTTCATAATTCAAACAGAACATTCTGAAGTATTTCGCCTGCTTCCATTGTTCAAGTTCTACGATTTCCTTCATCATATCACCTTCATGCTCATGAATAGAGATTTCAATTGTTGAAAGGTATCCTGGCTTTAGTTTTGGAAGAATATTCAGAAGCGGCTTCATAGACGGTGCATGGAATTCGAGTTTCTTAACGTGTAACAGTTGAATGGACTTGAATGCAGATTCAAGTGTATCGAAGGTCTCATTACGGGCCTTGAGAGTATCTTCACTAGTATCCGCAATCCAAAACAATGACAAAAAAAGCTCCTCTACATAAAGTTTCGGTAAGTTGAGTACGCTCGCAATCTCCTGATTTCCTTGTTTCCAGTATGGTACACCTTCGATGATTTTTTTGAATCCGCGTCGAGACACTCTCAAACACCCATCTTCTTTTTTTTCAGCTATGATACGACGCTCCTCAATTTCAATGTATGAAGTTTTACTGTCAATTTTAAAACCAAGTGTTTTATGGAATGATTTTCGATCTTCAACGAAAGTTTTGAGAGAACGAGATGCACTTTTCAATGACACTCTGCAAAAGTATATTATTTCTTATTTCTCCAATGATATGACCTACCGATCGAAGATATTCAAATATTCCACAACATTCTTCATAACATCGATTGGCATATCAACAAGTTCATACATTTTCTTGTCCTTATCCGCTTCATCATTTAAATCGAAATTTCCACTTTCGAATCGATAGATCCAGAATTCAAATTCCCGAAACTTCATCACATCGTCTCCAAGCGCGTCGCAGAAGGTTTTGTATTTCGCAAAATATTTCGCAATCGGTGGTACGAAGTCTTCGTATTCGAAGTCAGACTTAAAGAAAACTATGTTTCGTTTCCAGCTAAAACGTTTCTAAAATTTCGGCCACATTCGACTTTGGAGATTTCGAATCCATCGTTAGAATCGTCTAACAATGGCGTGAATCAGATTTTCTCAGAATCGGAAAACGGGATTTCCAATTTTTCGGTTTTTTCGACGGAAAATTTTCCGAAAAAGTTCGGAAAAATTTTTTCCGTAGAGAACTTTTTATACATAGATGAATTTACTTTTGTTTTCGTTTTTTGTTATAATACTTTTTGATAGATTGTCCTTTTTTTGGAACTTGTTTTCCTTTATGACTCGAAGATAAACGACAAAGCTGCGCCGAATTCAACCCAAAACTTGCAAAAATGTCGTTCTATTAAAACGACGGAAAACTGTTCAGATTTTTTGGATTTTTTTTTCGGAAAACTAGTCGAAAATAGTCTTCCCGAGGAAAAAGATATCGGAAAAAACTTCGGAACACCTTTTTTCTGAAACTTTTACTTCCAAGCAAGCCAGGTGTGAATTGAAACTCGAAATTTTTTGGCGATCACATCAAAATATCATTTGCGCAAATTTTCAGCCAATTCCCAATTTTTTTTTCAAAACACATCTTTGTAAGTATTTTCCTGAGACTAATTCAAACACCAGATCCGGAATCTCTATAGCCGATTGCTTCGGAGTTCTAGAAGGTTATTGTTGAAAAAAAAGTTCCGACGAGTGACGTCACAAATTTTTGCTGATTTTAAACAAATATTGTTTACAAATGAGAGACGCAGACAAAAATTGTGACGTGACAGGTTGGAACTATTTTTTTTTCCAACAGTATCAACTGATAACTTACGTTTACGCTGATTCGCGGTACAATCTTGGGTTTCTCTTGTAGCGATTCGTACAACACACAATATCGGAGAGCATATTTGTCGTTTCGAATAATATTCGCAATATTATCGATTGGTCTGAAAATTATTATTGATTTTCTTATGAGGTTCTTTAAAATTACTCTTCGTTATCATCAAATTTTCCCTTCTCGAATTGATCAAACCAGTATTGAAACTCTTCTTTCTTGATGACATCGGGTCCAACTTTGAAGTCGGCGAAAGCGGTTTCGACTGATTTCTTCTGGAGAAACACGTATAGAAGCCAGTGACGGGAATCGATAATACGGTTTTTAGGAAAATCGGTCATTCTGAAACAGAAATCTGAAAAGCCTGAAAATCAATCAATGATTAAAAAATAAGTCATGCGCTTTCAACGCATATTTTTCAAAAAATCAAAAAGAAAAAACAAAACAAGTATATTTAACAAGAACAACAAAAATTAACGAACAAGAATCGAGAAAATGTAAAATGAAATTATTTCTTCTTTCTTGTGATTTGGATTTCATGCGGATTGTTATCAAAACCGACAACACAATCGATTTCGAAATACTCCGTTGAATTGGGAATCAGAAGATGGTAAGTATAGGTGGACGTATCAGGATTTTCTCGAATAGCATTTCCGAATTCGTGTCGAATAACATCCATATCGAAGGTAGTGTGGCCTCTGATCTTGCAATTGTCGAGATTTGATGACTTGAGAAGAATCTGTAAGAAATCAGTTTGGAAATAATTACGAGAAAAATATCCCAAGTTGTACCAGGGATGTTTTCAAGGCGGCGCTTTGGGCGTTGCATTTGCGCGTGTCGCCACTTTTTTGCAGAGAGTGAGAGAGAACGCAAAACGAGGAGACGCGAGAGAGGAGAGACAGAAAAGCGTCGCGAGCAATATTTGATTACAGTGATATTTTGTGAAGAAAAATGAAAATAAGAGAAAATATTGAACAAATTAATTAATAAAAAACACTTTTCTATGCAAAATTATCGATTTTCATTATTATTTTGCTAATTTTACATTTGTTGGCTTTTTCCGTAAAGATTCATGATGAAAAGGCAAGAAATGAAAGGAAAAATAATTTTTTTGCACGATAAAAATTGAAAGGAAGAGCGTCCTCAAAGAAATCGACGGAGTTTTAGAAGTGGCGATGATTCGATGATTTTGCATATAAATGTGTTTTTAACTAATTAATTTTCTCAAAATGTTTGCTGAATATTGTTGAATTCCATCTACATTAATAATTAGTTCATATTTCTCATTTTCCTATGAGCCCCTCTTCGAACGCTTTGAATTTTTAGCTACCCTGAAGCCTTTTTTGCATTGCGGAGCGTTTTGTGCGTTCCGCATACACTCCGCCACACCGCTCAGGTGTATGCCTGTCGCCGCTTTTTTGCGGGCGCTGAACGCACCTAGATGCATCCCTGAGTTGTACCTCCTTCACCTGACGAATCTCTTCCACTGACCAATCAGGACCAACAAAAATCAGCTTTTCAAAATGATAAAAGTGATGCCAGAAATCTTTGAAAAAATAATCGATATTGGTGATTAAGCATTTCGCCTGCTTCCATTGTTCCATGCTTGCCAATTTTTCTAAATCACATGGTTTCGGATCAGGAACACTAAATTGGATTGTTGTAAGATATCCAGGCTCCAAATATGGAAGAATATTCAAAAGTGGCTTTATGTAAAGTGCGGGAAAAACGAGATCCTTGACATGAGACTGTTGAATCTTCAGAGTTTCCAACTCATCGGCGACCTCATCGAGGGTCTTGAAGGTATTTTTAGTTTCTTCATCTGGCAAATAAAAAACGAGCTTTTCGAAATGAAGTTTTGGTTGTCTGAGAATGCGCCCAAGATCCTGAATTGCTTGTTTCCAATAAGGTACACCTTTGATAAGTTTTTCGTTGATAAGTTTTTCGGTGATAAGTTTTTCGTGAGAGTGTTCTTTTTCAGAAATGATGCCATAACTTCTATGACAATCATCTTTTCTGTTCTTGATCAATATCCAGTGGTTCTCAAATTAAATACGTGTATAGTCGATGTTAATTGTGAATTCAAGTTTCTTATGAAATGATTTTTGATCTCCAACGAACGCTTTGAAAGATCGAGATGTTCTCGCCAGTGCCAACCTATAAGTAATTGTTTTATTTTTCAATTTTTTCTAATGACTTACCGGTCGAAAATCTTCAAATGTTCCACAATACTACTTAAAACATCTAGAGGCATATCAGCTAGTTCGTAAATCTTCTTATCCTCATCCCTTTCATAATTCAAACCAAACTCTCCGTTGACAAATCGATGAAACCAGAAATCGAATTCCGGGTATCCCATCACATCTTCTCCAAGCTTTTTGCAGAAATTGCTGTGCAACGCAAAAGATGGATTGAGTCGAATTTCATGGAGTTGAAAGAAGCTTCTCGGCCATAGACGCTGAGTTGAATATCCTCTTTCAGCCAGTTTATACTTAAGATACTCATAGAGGACGCAGGCACGGAGAGCATGTTTGTCATTTCGAATAACATCTTTCATGTCGGTGATTGGTCTGGAAATCAAGCAATTTGAATTTTTGAAATGGATTTTTTAATTAAATCACCTGCGGTAACCATCCATTTTTCGTTTTCTGAATTGACTGAAGTAAGATCGAAGTTCTTCTTCGCTGAACACATCGATTCCAATTGTATCACGGAAATTAGTAAACGCTCGGCTGTATGCATTTTTTTGGAGATACTCATAAAGGAGGCAGTGTCGAAGAGCGATCGGATTGTTTCTGAGATATTCCGCCATTCTAAAAATCTGGAAATTAGGAAAAAACAAATAAATTGCTTCAGAAAGCTTTGAAAAACAAGAAAAAATATTCGGGTACAACGGTAGCTGCCAAAGTACGCAGAGTGTTCTTCTGCGTACTTGGGCATTTTAACTCACGCGCAGACGTCTGTGAGCGCCTGAAAAAGATAAGAAGATAAATTGTACGTTGATAACGCATTTTTCTAGAAAATTAATAAATTTATTCTGTGAAAGGGCAAATCTGGAAAAGTCTAGAGTGAAATTCAAAATAATATGTTCGCTAATAACGCATTTTTTCATCAAAAAAGTTACGAGAATTAATAATTGAAAAAAAAACAACAAGTGTATTCCACAACGACAACAAAAATTAACAAACGAGAAACGTGAGGATAGGAAGTAAAATTATTTATTTTTTCTTGTAATTTCGATAGTCCGGCTGTGAAAATTGAGCCAAGTTCTGATTTCAAAGTATTCAGTCGAGTTGGGAATCGAATAGTGGTAAGTATCAGGACTTTTTTTGATAAGATCACCGAGTTCGTGTCGAATACCATTCATATCAACAGAATCGAATACTGTTACTATGCAATTTTCGAGATTCGATGACTTGAGAAGAATCTGTAAGAAATCAGTTTGGAAATAATGACAAGATAAATATCACAAGTCGTACCTCCTTCACCTGACGAATATCCTCCACCGAAAATTCATTTAATTCAAAATTAAGCTTTTTAAAATGATATAAGTGATGCCAGAAACCGTTGAACAAAGGTTTGATATCGGTAATGAAGCATTTCGCCTGTTTCCATTGTTCCATTTTTACCAATTCCTCTAAATGAAATGATTCTGGTTTTCCAGAAGCATAGAATTCGATCGTTGTGAGATATCCTGGTTTCAGACATGGGAGAATTTTTAGAAGTCCCTTCATTGAATAGAAAATTGACAACTTTTTAACATGGAACTGTTGAATGGACTTCAGCGCAGTTTCCAACTCATTCGCGGCCTCATCGAGAGTCTTGAGATTATCTTCACTTGGTTCACCATTACAAAGCAACTTGAATCTGAACACTTCGAAATGAAGTTTCGGTAATTTCAGAATACTCGCAAGATCTTCAATTCCTTGTTTCCAATAAGGTACACCTTGCATAAGTTTTTCGTGTTGTAAGCGATTTTTTCCAGACATTCTATAACAACCATCTGGTCTTTTCTTGTTATGTATCATGCGGTTATCAAATGAAATACTTGCAGAGCCGATGTAAATTTCGATTTCAAGTTTTTTATGGAATGAATTTTGTGTTGCAACAAAATTTTTGAAAGATCGAGATGTCCTCGCCAGTGCCAACCTATAAGACGCATTATTATTATTTGATTCTTTTTTTATATTCCCTACCGATCGTACATATCCAAATACTTCATAATACCACTCAAAGTATCTAGTGGCATATCAGCTAGTTCGTAAATCTTCTTATCCTTATCCCTTCCATCAGTCAAATCGTACTCTCCATTCAAAAATCGATAAAACCAGAATTCGAATTCCGAGTACTTCATCGCATCGTATCCAATCACCTTGCAGAAATCATTGTACTTGGCGAAAAGTGAGAATGTTTCATTTTCGAGGCCCCCGACTGATTTCACTCGAAGAAACTCGTAGAGAAGACAGTGACGGAGAGCAATCGGATTGTTGTTAAGTAATTCTGCCATTCTGAAAATTCGAAATTATGGAAAAAAAAATTCGTTCAAAAAGCTTGAAAAACAAGGAAAAAAATGTTCGGGTACTACGGTAGCTGGCAAAATACGCAGAGTGCACCTCTGCGTACTTGGGCATATTAACTCACGCGCAAACGGGGTTATCAATATATATTTCGAAAACAGAAAATGTTTGTGAGCGCCTAAAGAGATTAGAAGATAAATTGTACGTGAAAAATGAAAAAAAACAATTCAGAAGTTACTCATGCGTTGTTACCACATATGTTTTGAAAAAATTAGCGATGAAATAACAAAAACAAGTGTATTCAACAACAACAAAAATTAACAAACACGAATTGAGAACAAGTAAAATAAAATCATTTCTTCTTTCTTGCAATTTTGATTTCATGCGGATCGTTATCAAAATCGACGATACACTCGATTTCGAAATACTCCATTGAGTTGGGAATCAGATAATTGTAGGTATAAATGGATATATCAGGATTTTCTCGAATAGAATTCCCGAATTCGTGTCGAATAACATCCATATCGATAGAACCGTAGACTGTTATTGTGAAATTTTCGAGATTTGATGACTTGAGAAGAATCTGAAAAAAATCAGTTTGTAGAAAAATATCACAAATCGTACCTCTTTTATCTGACGGATGTCCTCCACTGACAATCTATCTAAACTGAAATTAAGCTTCTCAAAATGAAGTAAGTGATGACAAAAACCGCTGAACAAAATTGCGTTATCGATTAGGCATTTCGCCTGCTTCCATTGTTCCATTTTTACCAATTCCTCTAAATGACATGATTCCGGGACAGAAGCATAGAGTTCGATCGTTGTAAGATATCCTGGCTTCAGACATGGAAGAATTTTTAGAAGTCCCTTCATTGAATAGAAAACTGTCAACTTTTTAACATGGAACTGTTGAATGGACTTCAGCGCAGTTTCCAACTCATTGACGGCCTCATCTTCACTCAGTGCACCATAACAAGACAACAGAAAAACGAGCTTTTCGAAATGAAGTTTCGGCAATTTGAGAATGCTCTCAAGTTCCTGAATGCCTTGTTTCCAGTAAGGTACACCTTGCATAAGTTTACTCTTTTGTAAGCAATTTTTTCCAGAACTTCTATGACAAGCATCTTCTCTATTCGTGGTATGAATCCAGTGGTTGTCGAATGAAATCTCTGCAGTGACAAAGTTAATTCCGAATTCAAGTTCTTTATGGAATGATTTTTGCGTTGCAACATAATTTTTGAAAGATCGAGATGTTCTCGCCAGTGCCAACCTATAAGTGATGATTTTATTCTTTGATTCTTTTTTTCTAATGACTTACCGGTCGAAGATATTCAAATACCCCACAATACCGCCCAGAACATCTAGTGGCATATCAGCTAGTTCGTAAATCTTCTTGTCTTCATCTCTTTCATAAGTCAGATCGTACACTCCATTCAAAAATCGATAGAACCAGAATTCGAATTCCGAGTACTTCATCGCATTGTATCCAATCACCTTGCAGAAATCATTGTACTTGGCGAAAAGTGAGAATGTTTCATTTTCGAGGCCCCCGACTGATTTCAATCGAAGAAACTCGTAGAGAAGACAGTGACGGAGAGCAATCGGATTGTTGTTAAGTAATTCTGCCATTCTGAAAATTCGAAATTATGGAAAAAAAATTCGTTCAAAAAGCTTGAAAAACAAGGAAAAAAATGTTCGGGTACTACGGTAGCTGCCAAAATACGCAGAGTGCACCTCTGCGTACTTGGGCATATTAACTCACGCGCAAACGGGGTTATCAATATATATTTCGAAAACAGAAAATGTTTGTGAGTGCCTAAAGAGATTAGAAGATAAATTGTACGTGAAAAACGAAAAAAACAATTCAGAAGTAACTCATGCGTTGTTAACACATATGTTTCGAAAAAATTAGCGATGAAATAACAATAACAAGTTTATTCAACAACAACAAAAAGATTAACAAACAGAAATCGGGAAAATGTGAAATAAAATTATTTCTTCTTTTTTGTGATTTTGATTTCATGCGGCCAAGTTTCAAAATCGACCATACAATCGATTTCGAAATACTCCATTGAGTTGGGAATCAGAAGATGGTAGGTATAGGTGGATGTATCAAGACTTTCTCGAATAGCATTTCCGAATTCGTGTCGAATAACATCCTTATCGATAGAATCGTAGACTTTGATTTCGCAATTTTTGAGATTCGACGACTTGAGAAGAATCTGAAAAAATAACAGTTTGGAGAAAAATACCACAAGTCGTACCTCTTTGATCTGACGAACATCCTCCACAGACAACTCATTATAGCGAACATTGAACTCTTTGAAATGATACAGATGGCGAAGCGGACCGATGAATCGGTTGGATCTCATATGGAAGTACTTGGCTTGTTTCCATTGATCCATTTCAAATACTTTCTCGATGACAGCTTCATCTGAATCGATGTCGATAGTGATTTTGATGAGGTATCCCGGCATCAGAAATGGAAGAATATTCAGAAGTGTCTTCATAGATTGTGCATGAAGATGGATATGCTCAACATGCAATAGATGAGTAAATTTCAGAGCATCTTCCATACATCCACCCAGTGATTTCGATTCTTCGCACGAAGACCAGATGGTTAAGGTTCCCAGGTGGAAGTTTGGATTTGAGAGGATCGTTTTGAAATCTTGAAAAGCTTGTTTCAAGCAAGATACACCACGAAGAACTTTTTTCCTGTTACTGAACTCTATCTCGCAATCATTTTCCTGGTTCTCGTAACTGATGCAAGCTTCTCTTCCGAAACTGATGTTAGCGCTTTTCCAATCAGCTTCAAACGTCAAATTACTGTGGAATACTTTTTGATTTTGAGAGAACAAGCGCAGGGATTGGGATGTTCGTTCCAGTGACAATCTGAAATAATTCGTTCATTTTAAAGTAGGAGTGCACTCATTTGACACTCGATTGGATCTTATAAAGGACATACATATCGACCAGGCGTGTGCGAAAAATTTTCGGACCGAAAAATTTTTCGGTTTTTTTCGGTACTTTTTCGATAAATTTCTCGGCGAAAAATTTTTCGGACAGTTTCCGAAAAAACCGAAAAAAAGTTGATTCATGCGCTTTGTAAAAAATAAGGGCTTTGAACTGAGAATAGAAAAAAATTACTGGTAATTTTTGATTGCTTTGATACATTGCATTGTTTTTCTATACAATTTTTAACTTCAAAGCTCTTCTGAAATTTTCCCGAACTAAGTCAAAACCAAACTAGGATCAAAAATTTTTTCGGAACTTTTTTTTCGCACACCCCTGATATCGACAATAAAATTTCATAAAAATCGCTAAATTCGTCAGAATTCGTCATCAAACTTTTTCACTTGCTGCGTTCTAACCAATATGAAAATGTTCCTTTTTGCTGATTCCGAAAAGTATTATTACATGTGTGAAGTAATTTTTTAAACCGTCTTTAATCAACTTTTTATAAAACTTGATTTTTAAATTTCCCTCTAATTTACAGTGGCCGCGGCCTAGAAGCTTCAGTCTAGAACACGGGATTTGAATAGACGCAGACGCATTTCGAATTTTCTAGAAAGAGTATTTTTCAGGTCGCGGCCACTGTAAATTGGAGGGAAATTTAAAAATAAACTTTTATAAAAAGTGAAATAAAGACGATTCAAAAAATTATTTCACACATGAAATAATACTTTTTGGAATCAGCAAAAATAGGCGAACATTTTTATATTGGTTAGAACACATGCAAGTAAAAAAGTTTTATGACGAATTCTGACGAATTAGCGATTTTTATGAAATTTTAGTGTCCGATTCATGCTCAGTGGGAA
>GL380041.1:71943-84824 GCA_000143925.2 Caenorhabditis brenneri
GGCTCCATCCAACGATATCCGTAGTCATAGGCTCCATCCAACAGATTCAGAGAGATATGAGATTTCACAATGTCATTAGGAGTGATGGACCGCTCTTCGGAAGTTCAAACGACGTTGGTGGCGCTGGGCCTGGAACCTTAGGATCCTCTTCCATGAAATCCATTTTGATTCTCATTTAGTGGGTATGTCTCCAATAAGTCATCAGAGACTTTCTAATGAGATCACTCGTAAGCCGGGGATGCACTCACAGATCGACAATATCCAAGTATTCCACAACATTTCTCATAATATCGATTGGCATGTCCTTCAGTTCATACAACTTCTCATCCCTTTCATAATTCAAATCGTGATCTCCATTCAAGAATCGAAAAAACCAAAATTCAAATTCCGGGTAAACCATCACATCCTTTCCGACCACTTCACAAAAAATCTTATACATTGAGAAGGGCAGATGATGAATCCGTTCGGGCAGAATTTCAAACTGGAGAGTTTTAGACATTATCGATTCGTAGAGAATGCAGACACGAAGAGCATGCTTGTCATTTCGAAGAATATCTCTCATGTCAGTGACTGGTCTGAAAACTGAACGTTTAGTTTGTAGTGAGAAATTAGAAATTACTCTTTGTTATCATCGAATTTCCCCTGTTCGAATTCCTTAAACCAGAATTGAAACTCTTCTCTCTCGATGACATCGGGTCCGACTACCTTGCTGAATTCATTGAACGCTTCTTCGACCGATTCACCTTGGAAGAATTCGTAAAGAAGGCAGTGACGAAGAGCCATCGGATTGTTTTTCAAAAATTCAGTCATTCTGAAAAAAAATATGAAGATACCTAAAACGAATGGAGGATTCAAAGATAATTCATGCGTTGTTAACGCATATTCTTCGAAACAAATGATGATGAAATAGTAACAAAAACAAGTTTATTCAACAACAACAAGAAAATACGAAGTACAATTATTGATTTTTTCTTGAAATATTGATTTCTCTCACATTCAAAATGATTTCGAAATACTCCTTTGAGTTGAGAATCGGGTAGTGATAAGTACTTGGAATGTCTTGGATAGCATCTCCGAATCCCTGTCTTAAAGTGTCCATAACGAGAGGAGTGAACAGTCTGATTAAGCATTTCTTAAAATTTGGTGACTTGAAGAGAATCTGAAAGTAACTATTGAAGGTAAGTACTCAACTGCTATGGGGGTGATCACCTGCTATGTTGTAACTGCTGTAACTGCTAACTGCTATACTCGGCTCTTCTGCTATGGATCAACTGCTATAGCCATAGCAGTTGAGACATCAAAAGTGGCGAAAACAGCAGTTGATCCATAGCAGAAGATTCAAATCTAGGAGTTGAGACTAGGGCTGTGCAAAAAATTTTCTAAAGAAAAAATGTTTTCCGGTTTTTTTGGTGAAAAATGTTTTTTCGATAATTCTTCGTCAAAAACCCGAAAAAAAATTTCGAAAAAAAAAACGGTTTTTAGGTGTAAAATTTTATGTTTTTACCGCCTTTTTATCTATTTTTCCTTTGAAAAAACCGAAAGTTTCGAAAAAAAAATCCGAAAAAACATTTTTCGTTTTTTTCGCTCAGAAAAAAATCGGAAAAAACATTTTTTTTGGAACTTTTTTGGACAAAAATTTTTTATCGATTTTTTTTCGGAATTTTTTTCTCGCACAGCCCTGGTTGAGAAAATAGAAGTTACAAAATAGCAGTTGATCACCTCCATAGCAGTTGCGTATCTACCACTAATGCACTAGAAGCATCAGAATCGTTACCTCTTTCATCTGCCGAATATCCACGACTCTCAATTCAGATAAACTAATTCGAAACTCCCGGAAATGAAACAAATGGATCAGCGGACCAATGAACCGGTTGAAACTCATGTTAAGGTACTTTGCCTGTTTCCATTGTTCCGTTTCAACCACCTCCCCAATAGCTCCAGCTGGGTCGATATTCAAAGAGATTCTCGTGAGGTATCCTGGCTCCAGAAGCGAAATAACATTCAGAAGTGTCTTCATGGATCGTGCACAAACCGTTAAATGATTCACATGCAGCAGGTGAGGGAACTTCAATGCATCTTCAATACCTCTTTCTGCGGAATTCGAATTGGTAACCCGGATCAGTAAACGGTTCACATAGAGCTTTGGATTTTCGAGAATTTTTTGGAAATCTTGAAATGCTTGATTAAAAAAGGATACATCACGAAGAACTGTTTGCCGGTTTCTGAACTCGATTACGCAATCATTCCCTTGGCCCTTGTAATTGATTGTATCCCGTTGTCCGTAAATGATGTCAAGGCTGTTGTGCCAACCAGGTTCGAAACTCAAAATACTGTGGAACACTTTTTGACCTTGAGAAAACAAGCGCAGGGTTCGGGATGTTCTTTCCAGTGATGATCTAAAAGTATTCTTTGAGATTGGATACTTGCAACACGGGAACCATGCAGCGTCCAATTAAGCAATTGCGCTCTAATGCTAACAATAGGATTTTTCCGGAGGAAACTCAAATTTTACGTTTTCCGATACAATAGTTTTTAATTTATTTGTTTCTTTTTTATTCAGTCGTAAACAGGGCTGTGCGAAAAAAAAAATTCCGAAAAAATTCGAACAACTTTTTTTTTTCGAAAATTTAGGACCGAAAAAAAATTGAAAAAAATTTTTTTTTCGAAAATTTTGGTACGAAGAAATTCGAAAAACTTTTTTCCGATTTTTTCAGGGCGAAAAAAAAAATCGAAAAACGATTTTTCAGAATTTTTCGAGATTTTTCGATTTTTTTTTCGAATCTTTTCGTTTTTTTCAATGAAAAATGGGTGAGAAGGCGGTAAAAACATGTTTTTAAAAAGTTTACTTTGTAATTTTTTTCTGTTTCTCGACGAAAGAAAGTTTTAAGTTTTTCGGTTTCAAATGGTGAAAAAAACCGAAAACAATAAAATTTTTCGAAAATTTTTTGCACATCCCTGGTCGTAAATCTACTGGAACAATGGAAAAACTCTAAATTTTCATGAAATTATCGAAGAAAAACGGAAAATCGATTTCGCTAAAATATTAAGCTACGTATCGCAACGTAAGAGTTGAGAAGCTCGGAGAAACCTTTAGAAATTTCAATGGCGCGCCAAATCAACTGTGTTCAATAGAGCGCACTTGCTTAATTGGACTCCACATGAGCCCGTGGTTGCTATGATATCACCTACCGATCTCCAAGATCCAAATATTCTAGAACTTTCGTCACAATATCAAGTGGCATATCCGTCAATTCATAAATCTTTTCATCCTCATCCCTTTCATAATTCAAATCGTACACTCCATTGAAAAATTGATAAAACCAAAATTCGAATTCCCGGTAATCCATCACATTGTCTCCAATCACTTTGCAGAACTCCATGTACTTGGTGAAAACTGGCAATGGCCTAGTTTTTTTGAAGAAATGCTTCGTTTTCTCTAAATATCGTTTTGCGATTAGCCATTCGCACATGACGCAAACTCGAAGAGCATGCTTGTCATTTCGAAGAACATCCCTCATGTCAGTGACTGGTCTGAAAATTATACCGTCTAGTTTGTAGTGAACAATTAGAAATTACTCTTTGTTATCGCCGAATTTTCCCTGTTCGAATTGATCGAAGCATTGTTGAAACTCTTCTATTTTGATGACATCGGGTCCAACTGTCTCGCGGAATTCGAAAAAAGCATATCCGACTGATTTCTTTTGAAGAAACTGATAGAGAAGGAGGTGACGAAGGGCGATTGGATTGTTTTTGAAGAAATCGGTCATACTGGAAAATCGATTTTGAAAAAATTGTTGAAAAGCCCGAAAATAATTCGTGTGGATTTACGATAAACAACACGCGCACATGGAATTTCGGAGCTTCGTACTGGAAATCAAGAATTGCAGATAAATTTTGCGCTGAGAACGCATACTTTCTGACAAAAAGAGGCTTAAAAACAATTGTATTCAACAAAAACACGGTAAATTTTTTTGTACGTGTTTTCAAACGGATTCATTCGCGGGCTCTGTCTTACTGATGGTCGCAATGTTAACTGCGGCGCGACTCGGCGATATGTAGGCAAATGCCTCAAATTGTCGGAAAATTAAAAAATTAGGGCCTAAGCAATTTTAAAATTAAATTGCACTTTTTCTTCGTATCATGTTGAATACAATACTGACTGAATTTGATCAAAAGTTATGACTGAAAAGTGCTCTGGAAACATGGTGCGCGCTCCTTCGGCTTACTGTAGCAATTTAAAGGCGCAATATGAAATTTGTAATAGCTACAAAAATTACTACAAAAATCCATGTGAGATGGAGCGTACAATCCGAGAAAAAAAATGGACGTACAAAAAAATTTACCGTGCAAAAACAAAAAAACAACAGAGAAGGAATCAGAAAAAGAAACAAAAACAAATGTATTTCACAACAGCAGAAAATTAACAAAAGAAGAGAACTCGGGAAGTACATCTATTTCTTATTTCTCTCAATTTTTATGGCTTCTAAGCCAACAATAATTTCGAAATATTCAGTCGAATTGGGAATTGGATAGTGACAGATAGAACTGCTTCCTTCGATGGCTCCGCCAAATTCTTGTATAATGGAAAATCGGTCAACGAAACCTTCTATATACAAGATGCATTTTTTAAAGTCCGACGATTTTAACAAAATCTGAAAACGATTACTGTGACTGCCACGTTCTCTGGCGGTACTCGCTAATAGAACTTTTCAAAATAGAAATGTGACAAAATAGAACTGTGACACAATAGAACCGTTTGTCTCATTAGAGCGCAACTGCAGCAGAATTCAAATTTCATCTAAGTTTGTGCCCATTTAAACCGCCTTTACATGCTTGATACGAATTAAAAAAATTGTTTTCTTTACGCATCGCACTTCTAGAATTTTTTAACCACTGTTTTTAATAAACATTTCTGACAATTTTTGTTATTAAGCCTAAATGCAATCGTGCTCTATTGAAACGAACGGTTCTATTATGTCACCGTTCCATTTCGCACAGTTCTATTAGTAGCAAGTTCCATTTTGTCACAATTCTATTCTAAAAAGTTTTATTACCGAGTACCGCCCTTTCTCTAGTCATACCTCTTTAATCTCGCGAACATCGTCCTCTTGCAACATCCAATAACAAACAGTGAACTCGTGGAAGTGATACAAAAAGCGCAGCGGACCAAAGAACATATGGTAACCCATATTGAAGTACTTTGCCTGTCTCCATTGGTCCAGTTCAACTATCTTCCCAATAGTAGCTTCATCTAAGTCAAAATTTAGAGTGATGGTGGTGAGGTATCCTGGCTTAAGAGATGGAAGAATTTTCAGGAGTGCCTTCATGGAACGTGCACGAAGAAATAAATGTTGAACACGCAACAGATGAGTGAACTTCAGTGTATCTTCAATGCATCTTTCAAATAATCCAGAATCCCTGCCCCACGAATTGATGATTAAAGTTTTGACATAGAGCTTTGGATTATCTAGAATCTTTTTGAAATCTCGAAGTGATTTTTTCAAATAGGATACACCATGAAGAACTTCTGAATTGTCTCTGTACGTCATTACGCAATCATTTCCACACTTCTCATAATCGATTTGATCCTCTCTGCCGAAACCGATGCGAGCACTATTATTATAAAGATGGAGTGACAAAAAAGGATGGAATACTTTCTGATCCTGAGAGAATAAACGCAGCGATTGGGATGTTTTTTCCAGTTGCAATCTGGAAGTGTTCTTCAATTTTCGATGCTTGTTATGATGTCACCTACCGATCGACAACATCCAAGTATTCCACAATGTTTTCCATAACATCAAGTGGCATATCTGATAGTTCATAAATCTTCTGTTCTTTATCTCTTTCGAATTTCAAATCGAACACTCCATTGGAGAATCGATGAAACCAAAAGTCGAATTCCTGGTAGTCCATTACATCTTCTCCGATCACTTTGCAAAAGTGCATGTACACGGAGAACGCCAGATGATGAGTGAATTCGTAATTTTTATTTTTTCGATTTTTTAACTTGATAGATTCGTAGAGAATGCAGGTACGAAGAGCATGCTTGTCTTTTCGAAGAACATCTTTAATGTTAATGACTGATCTGAAAATTATACGTTTATTTTGAAGTGAACAATGAAATATTACTGTTCTTTGTCATCGAATTTTCCTTGATTGAATTGATTGAACCAGTATTGAAATTCTTCTTTTCTGATGACGTCGGGTCCGACTACTTTGCAGAATTCATTGAACGCTTCCTCGACCGATTCTCCATAAAAGAATTTGTAAAGAAGGCAGTGACGAAGAGCGATCGGATTATTTTTGAAAAATTCGGTCATACTGAAAAATTGATTTTGTGAAAATTGCTAAAAAGCCCGAAAAACAATTCGTGTCGATGTACGATAAACAATGTGCGCTCATCGGAACTTCGGAGTGTCGTACTGGAAACCAAGAATTGCAGATAAATTTTGCGCTGGGAACGCATATTTTCCGACAAAAAGAGGCATAAAAAAAACAATTGTATTTAACAACAAAAAAAACAACAGAGCAGGAATGAGAAAAAATGGGCAAAAAAGCAAAAACGAATGTATTTAACAACAGAAAAGGTTCACAAATTTTAAATGAAAGCAAGGAAAACAGTATCGAATAACAATTATTTCTTCTGTTTCGAAATGTTGAACAAATCGTTTCTAACAATGATTTTGAAATAATCAGTCGAATTGAGAATCGGATAGTGACAGCTGAAGAAGCTTCCTTTGATAGGTCCTCCGAATACTTGCATAATAGCGAACGGATCCACGAAACGTTTAAAATACAATGTGCATTTTTCAAAATTAAGTGATTTTAACAGAATCTGGAAGATATTGTTGTGTCGGAACAACTGGAAAAATGTACCTCTTTCATTTCGCGGGCATCCTCCACCGACAAATTCCAACAAGAAGCATAGAACTCTTTGAAGTGATACAAATGACGAAGAGGACCAGCGAACAGATGATAACTCATATCGAAGTACTTTGCCTGTTTCCATTGTTCCATTTCAACCAGTTCCGCAATTGTATCTTCATCTAAATCGAGATTGATAGTGATTGTAGTGAGGTATCCTGGTTTAAGAGATGGAAGAGTATTGAGAAGTGTTTTCATGGAATATGCGCTAAGAATGAGATGTTTAACATGCAGAAGGTGAGTGAACTTCAGTGCATTTTCTATGTATCTTCCTGTAGCTAAAGTATCCAGGTAAAGCTTGGGATTTTCGAGAATTTTCTTGAAATCTTGTATTGCTTGTTTCATGTAAGGTACACCACGAAGAACTTTTTTTCTGTTTCTGAACTTCATTAGGCAATCATTTCCCTCGTTCGTGTAGCCTATGCAGCCGCCATTTCCGAAACCGATTCTAGCACTATTTTCATTAACATCGAACGCCAGATGACCATGAAATAGTTTTTGATCTTGAGAGAATAAACGCAAGGATTGGGATGTTTTTTCCAGTGACAGTCTGAAATCATTTGTTCAGGTTGAATGCTTGTTATGATCCCCAGGGATGTGCAAAGAATTTTCTGATTTCACCCACCGATCGGCAATATCCAAGTATTCTACAATATTTCTCATAATATCGATTGGCATATCGATTAACTCATAAATCTTCCTTTCTTTTTCCCTTTCGAATTTTAAATCGAGCACTCCATTGGCGAATCGATAAAACCAAAACTCGAATTCCTGGTAGTCCATTACATCTTCTCCGATCACTTCGCAAAAGTGCATGTATCTGTTGAAAACTGGCAATGGCCTCGTTTTAATGAAGTACTGCTTCGTTTTCTCTAAATCTCGTTTTGCACTTAGCCATTCATACATGATGCAAACTCGAAGAGCATGCTTGTCGTTGCGAATGAATTCACTTATATCAGCTACGGGTCTGAAAATTATGAATAGAATTTGAAGCGAGTGATAAAATATTACTGTTCGTCGAGATAGACAATTCCCTGTTCGAACAGAGCAAACCAGAATCGAAGTTCTTTTTTGTTGATGACACCGGGTCCAACTGTCTCGCAGAAGTCATCGAAAGCTTCTTTGATTGATTTCTGTTGGAGGAACAGGTAAAGCAGGAAATGACGGAGAGCGATCGGATTCTTTTTAAGGAATTCCGCCATTCTGAAACTAATAAACCTGACGACATCTGAAAGGGCAGTCGAAAGTAATTTTTGCGCTGAGAACGCACATTTTTCGAAGCATTAACGAAAAATTAGCAGAAAATGAACGGTGTATTTCAACAAAACAACAAAAATTAACAAAACGAGTAACAAGAATATATAAAGTAAAGTTATATCTTCTTTCTTGTGATTATAATGCTATGAAATCTCAATTCGATTTCGAAATATTCCGTCGAGTTGGGAATTGGATAGTGGTAGGTATATGGTCTTCCCAGGATAACATCACCGAATTCATGTCCAATAGCGGCCATATCAAGAGTACTGTCCACTCTAATAGTGCATTCTTTGAAACCACGCGACTTGAGGAGAATCTGAAAAAGATCTTTTTATTCTTAACATAAACAGGGGGAGGGGGGGGGGGGGGTATTTTCTGAGGAAAACCGAAAATAATGCAAAAAAAGGGTTTTTAGTTGTCCAAAACTTTCGAAAAAAAAAATCGAAAAATCCTTTTTTTTTTGTTTTTTCGCTTTGAAAAAAAATTCGAAAAAGAATGTTTTTCGAATTTTTCAAACTAAAATTTCCGAAATAAAATTTTTTTCGGAAACTTTTTTTCGCCCAGCTCTGCTCGGAGGGCATGTGGTGAAACAAAAACTACGATACCTCTTTCATCTCGTTTCTATCCGTTGCAGACAACATTTTACGAGAAACGTAGAACTTTTCGAAGTGATACAAATAATGTAGTGAGCCATCAAACGAACTAGATTTCATAATGAAACACTTTGCCTGTTTCCATTGTTCCATTTCAACCAATTCCTTCATCACAGCTTCATCCTGCTTGTCTGAGGTAACATCGATACAGATTGTTGTCAGATATCCTGGTTTCAGAGATGGAAGAATATTCAAAAGCAGGTTCCAAATTGGTTCTTTGAAACTCAAACTCAGTTTTTCAACATTAAGATAATGAGCGAATTTCAATGAATTGTACAACTCTTGACGAATCTCAACACCTATTAGTGGCCCGCGATAATGATGAGAAAACTCGTGCACAGTAGACTGTATTGATAAAGTATTCAAGTGGAGTTTTGGATTCTTAATGATGTTCTTGAAGTCTAAAATTCCTTTTTTCCAGAAAGGAACACCATGAATGTCTTGAACGCCATTTCTGAAACGCTTACAGCACTCGTTTTGGTTTCCTGCGTAACTGATCACAACTGCATTGCTAATTGAAACGTCAATCGAATTATGATTAATAGAGAACTCCAATTCATTATGAAATAGTTTTTGATCTTCAACGAATGTTTGGAAACATCGGGAAGTTTTTGTCAGCGACGACCTGAAGATATCATCATGATTCTGGAAGTCCAATCTTGCATGACTTACCTATCTAAGATGCCTAAATTTTCTACAATATTTTTCATAGCATCTAGTGGCATGTCCATCAATTCATAAATCTTCTGATCTTCATCTCTTTCATAATTCAAATCGAATTCTCCATTGGCGAATCGATAAAACCAGAATTCGAATTCCCTGCATTCCATCACATCGTCTCCAATCAGTTTACAGAAATTCTGGTACTTGGCGAAAACTGGCAACGCTTCATTTTTGAGGTATGGGTCCTTTGATCTTGTATTTTCTGCAATAAGCCATTCATACATCACACAAACTCGCTGAGCCTTTTTATCGTTGCGAAGAATATCCACTATGTTATTCATTGGTCTGAAAATTGAAACAAGTTTTTGTGAAAAGTAAGTGAATATAATTCACTTTTGATTATCATCGAATTTTCCGTGTCCAAATTGGTCAAACCAAATAAAGTTCCGTTCTCTTATTGTTCTGGTGAAAATAAATCCAACTGTCCTACAGAACTGACTATGAGTCGTCTCGAATGACTTTCCTCGGAGAAACTCATAAAGGAAACACTGCTGAAGAGCGATCGGGTTGTTTTTGATGAAGTCGGACATCCTATAACAGGGAAAATCTGGAAACGTCTAGAATAGGAGTTAAGATAATATGTACGCTCGAAACGTGCTGTGAAGAAACAAAAAAAATTACTAATGACAGAAACAAATGTATTCAATAACAGTAAAGATTTAACAAAA
The DNA here is from genome assembly GCA_000143925.2 of Caenorhabditis brenneri. Lineage (NCBI taxonomy): Eukaryota > Metazoa > Nematoda > Chromadorea > Rhabditida > Rhabditidae > Caenorhabditis > Caenorhabditis brenneri. Next base: position 82,169 of record GL380041.1, read on the forward strand.
ACGAGAAACAAGAGGAAGTGGAATACAATTATTTCTTTTTTCTTGTAATTAAGAGGCCACGGCATTTATTAAGATAAGAAGTTTCAATTTCGAAGAATTCCGTCGAATCGGGAATCGGATAATGGTAAATATTTCGTGTTCCTTGAACAGAATCTCGAAATTCATGTTTGATAGTGTCCATATTAAAGAAAAAGGGCAATCTAATTGTGCATTTTTCGAAATCCGGTGAATTGAAGAGAATCTAAAAGAAACTATTGGATTTTTCAATTTTTTTTGGCTAAAATAGTTTTTTCACTCCAATTTTATCGAAAATTAATAAAAATATTTCGAAAGGTTTTTAAAATACTTTAAGTAAGCAAGATAATGTGGAAATTAGAAATAAAACATGTTTTTTCGGTCTCCCACTTAACACCGAAAAAAAATTATGTTGCTGAAACCCGGGCCGGGCTAGCCGAGCCGAGAATGTTAGAAATTCGGCCCGTCTCGGTCCATTGCAAGTATGATAAAAATCCATACCTTTTTCATCTCACGAATATCCTCCACTAACAATGCTTTGTGACGAATATGAAACTTTTTGAAATGATAGAAATGACAGAGCGAACCAACGTAAAAATCAGCTCCTGAATCCACACAGTTCATAGCAAAGTACTTTGCCTGCTTCCATTGTTCAAGTTCTACGACTTCCTTTATCAGATTACTTTCCAGCTTGTGAATGGAGATTTTCATTGATGAAAGATATCCTGGTTTCAAAGTAGGAAGAATAATCAAGAGTTGATTCATGTGATACGTATTAAACCAGAGTTTCTTGACATGTAACTGTTGAATGGGTTTGAATGCAGCTTCCAAAACTTGTGTGGCCTCATCAAGTTCCTCAAGTTCACCTTCAATTGGTCTATCAAAGTTAGACGGAATGTACAATTCGAGAGAGAACTCTTCCAAATGAAGTTTCGGATATTTGAGAATGCTCGCAAGCTCCCGAATTCCTTGTTTCCAATGGGATACACCTTCGATGAGTCTTTGGTTTTGTAAGTATCCTTTTCCAGAACTCCTATTACAATCATCTCTGCTTTTCGTGATGCCGATTCTCCGGTTTCCAAAATAAATCCATGCAGTTCTACTGTTCAATCCAAATACAAGCTTTTTAGAGAATAATTTTTGGTCTTCAACGAAAGTTTTAAAGGAATGAGATGTTTTTGCCAGTGACATTCTGCAAAATTATTATTACTATTATTTTACAGTTTATTTTTATATGACCCACCGATCAAAGATATTCAAATATTCTACAACATTCTTCATAACATCGACTGGCATGTCCGATAATTCAAGAATCTTTTCATCCTTGTCTATTTCGAATTTTAAATCGAACATTCCATTTTCGAATCGATAAAACCAGAATTCCAATTCTCTGTACTCCATCACACCGTCTCCAATCACTTCGCAAAATTTCTGGTACTTGGCGAAAACTGGCAATGCTCCATTTCCTAATTCCATGTTCTTTGTCGTAAGCCATTCATACATAACGCAGGTGCGGAGGGCCTGTTCGTCCTTTCGAAGAACTTCTCTCATGTCAGCTACCGGTCTGAAAATCGTAAATAGAATTCGAAGTGCAAGATGGATGATCACTTTTCTTTGTCATCGAATTTTCCTCGTTTGAACTGATCAAACCAAAATTGAAACTCTTCTTTTTTGATGATATCGGTTCCAACTGTCTCGCAGAAGTCATCGAAAGCTTTTTCGACTGACTTTTCTTGGAGGAAAACGTAGAGAAGGCAGTGGCGAAGCGCTACTGGGTTGCTTTTGAGGAATTCCGCCATTCTGGAACAAAATAATCTGAAAACGACTGAATCAAAAAAGAAATAACTAACGCATTATTAACGGATAAATTTTCTGAAAACTGAGCGAAGAACAAACTAAAACAAGTGTATTCAACAACAATGAAAAAATAACAAAACGAGAAACAAGAGAATGAAGAGTACAGTTATTTCTTCTTTCTTGTGATTTTGATAAACCAACATTCTATTTTGACTTCGAAATATCCAATTGATGTGGCACTTGGACAGTGGTAGGTATTCGGACTTCCTTGAATAGGATTTCCGAATTCATGTCGAAAAGCATCCCCAACGTAAGGTCTGTCAAATCCAAATGTGCATTGTTCAAAGTCAGGCGATTTGAAGAGAACCTTAAAGGAGGCGTGCCACTATAAAATTGGCCTATAAGATATTTATACCATCGGATAGAGCTCGGCGAGTTACATCGAAAATCCTCTTAGAGGTATGGTCGAAAATTAGATTTAGGTCACGTAATCAGCGTTCAAAGTCGTCGCTTCGCCCTCGCCCACAGTGTTAATTTTCATTTCTTCGCCCTCTCATTTTTTATCTCGCCCTCAGGAGCAGGTGCTAGAAAGTAGCTCCTATCTTTGAAATGAGCATTTTTCATGAAAAATGATCAACTACAAAGTTGTTCAACATGCAATTTTCAACAACTTTCTAGTTGACCGTTTTTCAAAATATGCTCTCCATTCCAAGTTATGAACTGCTGAATTAGAGGCGAAAATAAATGATGAATTCTGGCTGAGTTGAGTCAAATAACATTAGTGACACTGGTAAGCACATTCTCTAACCTAGTTTCGAAGTGATTTTTCGTTATTAGAACCAGT